>JAMQGT020010754.1:110000-148780 GCA_024447675.2 Pterophyllum scalare | reverse complement strand
GTAATGGTTTTGCCTCTACTCGTTCAGTTACGTATTGCTGGCCCAAAGTGTGTGTGTGTGTGTGCTTCCTGTCAGCGCCTTTCCTCTCCATCCTCTGATGATTGCTTAAAAGACTAAATGAAATTACTCATCTCATTTCCGTCGGTAGAGACAATTTCACAAATAAACTTTAACTAGTTCGGGTTTTGCAGATTTTGCATACCACATTTAGGCCTGCGTAATTTATAGTAATCGACTATTTCAGGACCCTGGTCAGCACCACGGGTCAAATAAAACAGGTCAGCTTTCCTTCAAATTTTGATTTATCGCGTTATTTTAAAATCCCCACATTTATCAGTATTATTCATCCAAAACTGTTCCACCTCTCCTTTATAATTTGCATTGATTTCCTTATAAAATATATTAATATTCATAAGTCATTTTCTTGTGTGTATTTTTAAAATAACACAACCATATGTTTTCTTTTTAACAAACTGAAGCACCTCACATTATTAAAATATGTGAAATTTCGTGGATTAAAAATGTCTTTTATCATTTTTTGAGGCCGAGATATATTTAGGGATAACTTGGCATGTTTTCCAGTGGCAGGAGAAACTAGAGCTCCACACAAGCACGGGGACAACATCCAAAACTCCACCCAGAAGGCCCTCGCTTGGGTTTGAGCGCAGGACCCTGTCGCTGTTACTCAAGAGTGAGAAACCTTGAACTAAAAAAAGAAAATACTACTGCACTGTGTCCTTAGATGGTGTCATCGTTTGCATTTATTTGTATCCAGGCTTGGATATATATGCACTTCACCTTGAAATGAAAAAAAAAGACTTGTTAGTAATATAGTAGTAAGACATTTGATTATCTATAGGCATATTATGTATAATATCTTACTGGAGAGTGTTGCCATACAGAGGAAACCTTCACCTTTTAGCAGCTCCCCTGTGTCACAGCAAACCGGTGAAACTCCAATACAAATGCTAACAAATTTTGCGGGTATCCATTGTATTTTCATAAATCAAGCAGCACTCGAACCGCTACCTGAACCAGCGACGCTTCAGCTCGCCCCGACAGACGCTTCGCAGAAGACTTCCTGGATTTCTCGACACTCCAAAGCCTCGGTAGTCCCATCACCAATACTCACCAGTCTCGTGTTATGGAATTCCCAGTCTGCAGTCCCCCCAACCTCACCTTCCAGCAACAGCAGCTCTCAGACAATCACCTGCCTGCCCACTCTCCACCGTGTCTCCACACTCACCTGGGATAGCAGCCTGTCCTCCGTCAAACCCCCTCAGCCTTTACTCTCTGGACCCCCAAGTAAGCCCTTCATTCATGAAGTGTATACTTTGCCAGCCAACTTCAGTTATACTAATTCTGATTTTCCTTCCCTTCCAGACTCTTTCCATTGCCCGTTCCTTTGTTAATCTGCCCGACACCCCATCTCACTTTTACTTACACTGTAAATAAACTCACCTTCACTCGCTACTGTTCTGTCTGCTTTGTGGGTCCAGCGAAATTTTGTAAACCATGATACAGGTGTCACAATGCTGACTAAATTTGTTTGGTTCTTCAGTGCGAGTTAGTAGTAATGTGCACTCACATGTATTACTCATCTGCATAAAGCTTACAAATAAAGGTCATTTGGCAAGACTGCCTTTGGGCCGTAGTATGAACCTAGGATTTTACTGCTGTCAAATCTTTAAACTGTTCCCCTCTCTGCTCCTGTCAGCTGCCATTTCAGTTTGAGATTGATGTAACCCTCCACCACCCTGCTCAACTTCAGTTTTCATCAAAACTCTGCTCTCACTGATCTCATCAGTTGCTGCTCCACATCACATCCATCAGGGACTGCTCTTTATTCCTTCTCCGCCCCCAAGGCGCTGAACGCCCCTGTGCAGCTCATCCGCTTAAAATCACTTCATGCTAATCAACGGCTCCTCATATTTTTCTTCAGATTACCGTGTTTGCGCATTCAGATAAACACATTTGATTACTGTGTTTGACATAATATAACTTTTACAAAATCCCTTCAAATCTGTGTTTTGATTGATGTTATTATGAAATACTAATACGCATTAATTACGTTTATATACAAACTGTGTAGTTTATACTATGTGGAATTGGCTGCCCTGAACAAGACAGGGTGATTAACAGAAATAAAATGAAAACAGGTTGATGTATAAACGGTGTCACTGAAAGGAATATGAGTGCTGAGTTGCAGTTCTTGATTTTAGAGCAGCGAAGCACCAAAATAAGAGGGAAAACCCAGTGAGCGCTGTAATTAATGCAAAGAGCCGGCACAGCCACTCAAGCACCTGACTCAAGTATCTTCTTTCATTTTTACGTTGCGGCTGTGCTGAAAATTGATTTTAAAACTTCTCTTTTCCCAACAGTCAATTTAAATATGTCATTATGATTCCTCCGGATTTATTCGGATGGGTACAGATTAAAAATGTGGAACTTAAAGTCCATGCTCTGAGAATTCATCTTTGGCTGACAGAGAAGGACGGTACACATTTTTGTTTGATGTCTATCAGCTGGTTTTTTTGAAAGGACTTCATCATAGCTCATTCCACGTCGTTGCAGTACGTTCATGTTGCCAGAGACACGTTATCAATTCCTGAAGTTGAGCAGACAGACTTTCTCAAAGCGAATGTGAGCCAGCTTGTAACTTGTATTGATGGAGCAGCCTTTGCTGTCAGACATGATTTCTTGATTTGTTTTTGAGGAGACAGGTCCGCACAGAGGAAAATCTTTTTAAAACAAGTCATGAGAATAATCTAATATTACGTAATTACACTGTTTTGGATCAATGTCGAAAGGCGCTGGGGAGAATTAATTTACCATTGAAGTGCCGTCCCCTTATGTCCCCCTAATTTATTCAGCAATTTATTCAGGTTTTTCAGGGAAAAAACCCCAAAAAACATCACATTGATGATGTAGAGGTCTCAAAAACAATACTCTTGGTGTTGAAGTATTAATTGATTTTTCTCCCCACACATACAGACTTTCAAATAGAGACAAAAGGACGCAGGACGAAGGTCTGGCTGGTACAGACACAATAGTCTGATGTTGCTCAACATTGCAAAATAAAATGTATTTGAGTCTTGTCTAAACTGCGCAACTTCATTAGGTATACCTTGCCAGTACTGGGTTGGACCACCTTTTGCCTTCAAAACTACATTAATTCTTCATGGCACAGATTCAGCAAAGCGCTGCAGACATCCCTGAGAGATTTTGGTCCATATTGACATGATAGCATCGCACAGTTGCAGCAGATTTCTTGGCTGCACATCCATGATGTGAATCTTCCATTCCACCACATCCCAAAGTTGCTCTATTGAATTAAGATCTGGTGACTGTGGAGGGCATTTGCATACAGTGAACTCATTGTCAGGTTCAAGAATCTAGTTTGAGATAATTTCAGCTTTGTGAAATGGCGTGCTGCTGGAAGCAGCCACGGGCAGACGGGAACACTGTGGTGATAAAGGGATGAGCATGGTCAGCAACAATACTCAGGTAGGCAGCATTGTTTAAACAATTCTCAGTTGGTATTAAATGCCCTGACATGTACCAAGAAAGCACCCCCCCCCCCACATTACACCACCACCAGTCTGAACCATTGACGCCAGGATGGATCTATTCTTTCATGTGGTTGATGCCAAATTTGCTCCTACCATTCGAATGACGTAGCAGAAATTGGAAAACTGTTCTTTGATCTAATGAGTCTCAGTCTTCTACTGTCCTAATTTGGTGAGCCCAGGCCAGCGATAGCCTCAGTTTCTTGTTCTTAGCTGACAGGAGCGGCACCTGGTGTGGTCTCCTGCTGCCGTGGCCCATCTGTTTCCAGTTTCAGTGTGGTGTGCATTAAGAGATGCTCTTCTGCATGGCTTGGTTGTAACAAGTGCTTATTTGAGTTACTGTTTCCTTTCTATCAGCTTGAAGCAGTCTGGCCATTCTCCTCTGACCTCTGCCACCAACAAGGCATTTTCTCCCAGAGAATTGCCGCTTACTGGATTTTTTTTTTTTTTCCCCCCTACGGATAAATCTCTGTAAATTCTGAGAGATGGTTGTGCAGGAATATCCCAGTAGATCAGCAGTTTCTGAAATACTCAGACTAGCTCATCTGGCACCAACCACCATGCCATGCTCAGACTTAAATCACCTTTCTTCCCCATTCTGTTCAACTTCAGCAAGTCATCTTAACCATGTCTACATGCCTAAATGCATTGAGTTGCTGTCATATCACTAACTGATTTGATATATGTGTGTCAGCAAGGAGTTGAACAGGTGTGCGTAATTGTGGCTAAGGTAAATGAGGTATGGCTAGTGCTCCACACACTATGTAAAAATCACACTAAAATAGATAAACAGCCATTTCTTTAAGTTACAGAGTTAAGAAGTAAGAGATAACCTGGCACTGTTAAATCCATGTGTGAGTACAGTCATACAGATGTAGGCCAGTCAGATCACCTACCTGCTCAAAGTAGAAAACTGGACAAATCATTTGCAGCCTGAAGTGCTATCACATGCACCTCTTGTGTCTCTGTTGTTTACAGAGCACAACAACTGAATTGGCTGTTGGTAATTGCAGGCTGTGTTTTGGACAGATTTCCAAAACCCCTGTGGGAATTAATTTGGTTCCAAGGTGATCAATTCCCAGATGCACTGAATGATTGTTTCATCAACCAGAATACTGCATTATAAGTCAGTGTATCATTTGCTGCTTTTCTAGCTAGGTACTACACAGCACTAAAATCGGTGCCCACATTATGCAAACAGGTAGAGAGAATGTCATCCATGTAAGTCTCTTTTCCTCAAATAACCTAAGGGGTTGTTTTACAAGGGGTGCAAAGAGAGAACATGTGCCCGTGTCTGTGATGTGTGTATCCCCGCTAGCTGCGTATTATCCATTCTGCTGCTGGATTAATGGGGCAATTGATCAACAGTAGACTTGTGCAGAACAGCTGATCACTCACCTACAGCGGGGCAGTGCTGCAACAGCCAGACTGATTACAGACGCATGGCTGGGCCGAGCAGCAGAGGAGCCATCACCGACTCCCTCCTCCTCTGACAGCATGACACTGATAGGAGAAGGCGCTGCAGTTGGAAGCCCAGCAGAAGCTGGGGATAGGTTCAACAAGGCAGAAACCTAACAGGGATGAAAACTCAGTTGTAAAGCTCAATCACAGAGCCGAGGGCATGCTCCAAGGGAGATAAATGCTCCTCAGCGGCGTCAATGTAATGATGTACACCTGCAGAGGCATTGCAGCTGATCGTATAGATTGAGTTACAGATAAAACAGTTTGTATCAGTGGCTTCTGCTGGAATGGAGAATGACTGATTCCGCTAATTGGTATTTAATTGGCACACATGTCCAGCTCTCTTAAAACTGCAAACTGTAATCAGCTAAATCACCTGCCTCTCCCTGAGAATAACAGAAAACAGATTTACAGCTTAGTAAATGGGGCTTACACAGTTGCTTTCTTTTATTCTAAATCATGTCTAAAAGCCTGCTCCTCAAAGCCCCTGCCCCTCTTCTTGGCAGCCTATATATTAGTGGATGGTGTGTGAAAAGTCAGCAAAAGAAAAAATAAAAACCCAATACCTTAAAACCGAGTAAAACGTCTTTAAATCCATGATTTTAGTATTATGGATGACATTCAGCAAAGTGCAATAATTTGTAATGCAGACGCGGAAAACCGGAATGCAAGTGGTGACAAGATCAAAATGTTTCATTCTTTCTCATCCTTGCTCAGTGCTGCAGTGTCCTTGAACTGCACTTTCCAGCAATCACTTGTCCATCACCCATAAAATATTATGCTCTCAGTGCTGAATATTGCGCTGGGATGGAAGACAGAGAGCCTCAAAATGCACTCCCATAGCACGGGGTTGAGTTTGCTGGAGCATTCAATCAATGCAGGAAATGATCATCTGAACCAGTTTATTATATTCTGCTGTAAATGATAGCTTTCACACTGTGCAGAATGGAAGTAGTAGAGCTCTAAGATAATGTAATGTGATGTAACTAGTTCAGAAATGATAGGGGAGATAGGTGTTGAGTTGCAGACCTCATGGCCTTTTGTCTGGCAGTATAGCGGAGATGCGTTGTTACCTCTGGTTTATTTTCAGAAAGTCTGACTTTGTTGAAGCAGATGCCGCTAAACAAGGTGAAAATTTGGCTCGCGCCGATCTCTAAGTTTTCGAGTGAGACTCAGCTTACAGTTTTCAAGATTGCAGATCCAGACAATGGTGAGTGATGCGTGAGGAGCTTTTAATGGAAATTCACTTAGGGTTTGGAGAATGCAATTTTTAGTCTGACTCTCTGAAGAGCAACTATCACAGCAAATGGTGGTGAAGCTAGAATCTTCTGTGCATTGCTTAGAAAGATGAGGAGTAGAAGTTTTGCCCAACCAATTTAGGTTGCGGTACTTAATGTGTTTTATTTTGTGCTATGTGAAAGGGTAAATGGGCTTACTGCTGGGTTCAGCTCACTGTTCAAGGAAGCAGCAGAGGACACAGCAAAATAGGCTGGATTTTCAAAACATCCAGCAAATCTGAGTCTGTTTTCTGAACCTCTTTTCCTCATTACCCCACGATCTTTAATAGCTCTGTAGAGCTACAGTTTATAAGCTGTGTGCACACAGAAGCCAAGCAGTGATACACTATTCAACTGTCAAAACACACACAGCTCCTTAGATGGAAACCTCTTTCCACGAAAGGGTTTTCCTGATGTGCTCTCAATACAAACTCAGATGTACTTTATGTTGTGCAATTCAATTAATCCAGACACGCAGTATTAAGTTTTCCTCCGTTTTGCCTTCCCTGATTTCAGTGAAGTGCGCGCTACTTGAAAGCACCTTGAGGCTCGTGATGGTGCGCCCACAGAGAATTATCAGCTGACGGTTTTGTTCAGCTTTTGTTGAAACATTCTTTGGCTCGCTGCTTTCGGTGTTAGCGTGCAGCGCACTGTTCAGTTTGGCTTTTCACCACTCGCGTTAACAGCATTCACAGCCAGAAATGAAGTTGTTTAATGAGGGATAAACGAAAGACTTCCCAATACAAAACAATACTTAAATCAATAAAGTCAATCGACCAACTTAGTGGAGCATTTAGCAGCAGTAGAGATAAAATTTTTCACTTATTAGTTAGTGGGTACCAAACCTTTGCTGTGTGGCCAGAGACGCACATATAAATTAATATGCTAATATTGTTCATATGTGCTAGATGTTTAATGAGCTAGCGTCTCCTGAGCAAACTGGACATTTACATGTATAACCATGTCAGTATATAGGTTACATGTTATACATATGAACCTGTACTGCAGTATAGGTTACACTGTTTGTTCACTCATATATTATGAGAACACACATTACCACAGAGCTCTTACATAGCATATATTACTGTATCATTTATACACTTAAAAGGCTCTGGTGTATGACCACATCACACACTGCTGGCTTTTGTGGTCTCTTTTCTGTACTCTCTCCCAAATCCCTGTGGTTTGTGGATAATGTCAGCAATGCTTATGGTTAAACCTTGTTATCTGGTAAATTCACTGCAAGATAAAACAGACCTACAGTGTTGTGCAAAAGTCTTGAACCACCTCTCAAGTCTTTACATTTTATTTCCAAGGAGCCGGAGATTCTTGTAATTCATTAAAGCAGCAATAGTTCTCCAGGCTTACTGTGTGTTGACTGCTTTTTCATTTAATTTCAGTCCAGTCGGTGTACATGATGTTTCTCAGAGGAATGATGCCACTTATCACCAACCTTTGGATCATTCAAACATAACAAAGCCCCCAGCCTGAAACATTGTTGTGTCTACTGATAACAGAAAGTCTTTCAAGTGAATTTTAATTGCATCATTACAGTAGGTACTTTTTTACTAGTAGATTATTACAAAAAAACACATTTTTTTTTAGCTTTGCTAACAGAACCTATCATCAAAATAAGATGTTGCAAAAGCAAGGTAGTTTCCAAAGTGCTATTAGCTGAAAACTTGGCTTTACTGTACCTGCAATGTAAATGCACACTTCTTTTACCCAGTATTAAGGCCATAAACTAATGCCCCTTTGTCTACATTGTCCATCTCTTCAGATTCTTATGTATAACACGCCTTTGCCAGGCAGCTAAATATTGTTCAGCCAAGAGCTTCATCTTTGAAACTGACCAAAGATGGCAGCAAACACTCAGTCCTGATTAACTTGGTCCTAACAGGGAGCTGAGTACAAATTCTTATTCTTAAAATATTGGTGTGACCAAGTCCAAAGCCTGCTAGAGAAAATTAGAAGAATGCACCAAAAAACAGATGACATTTCATTAGATACTGAATACTAGTTGGTTCTTGGATGGATAAGAAATGGCAACAAAAGAAAACACTGGCAAACTGAACCAAAGACTGGCTTTAAGCCTTACCTTTCATAGCCAAAAAAATAACAGTCTGTGGGGAAAAAAGTGCCATGTGACGCACATATTCTAACCAAAAACAAACCAAACACACAAACAAAAATTCAGGAACCACACCCACACCTTCCAGAGGTTTTAGGTTTATAATTCTACAGAAGAGAAAGAACTGTGTGAAACTATGCTGGAAGAAAGTGTTGGAATAAAATGATTTAGGGAGTCTGGATTCGGAGAGAACATATAAGGTTGAGGAAGACGGGATTGGATACTGAAAGGCAGATGCCATAAAGAATCTCAGGTATTGATTACCTGAAGTATAAACTGATTTAACGGAGTTAAGCTCAACTCTGAATGTGCAGTGGGGGAGAAGCAGTAAGCAGCTGCTGCATACTATGCGTATCACACTGTGTGTAACATTCCTCTGCTGTGCTGCTTCTCATATAGCATAACTCCCCCCTCCCCCTTCCATCACCCCCCCCCCATTACATCCCATTCCAGCCTCAGTAGATACCCTCTGCTCTGTTCACGGTGCAGATCCAGCCCTTCAGTGGACTGTGCCATTTGATCCATGCAGAAGATGATTCACGCTCTGCAATCTGGGAAGTAAGGGCAGTGGAGGAATCCCTTCCCCATCCACTCCCCTCCACATCCATAATTCAGCATTTGCACTTTCTTCTTCTCCCCCCCCCCCTCTTTTTTCTGCCTTTCCTCTCCTCTCATTGCCATTGTTGCTGCTAAACGCGTGTTCTCCTGTACTCCATCCACATGCTGAAGTATCAGTCATCTGTAAACTGCCCATCTGGAACATCTAAGCTGCACAGGTAAGGTGAGAGCAAAACAAAGCGCTTTGCCTTTATAAGCTTCAGAGTTTGTGGTGTGTGAAATGTATGCCGGCTGCATGCATCTTTCAAACTCTTGTGGATGAGCCGCTTCCCGATTTATTGTATAATTCAGATTTAATAGCAATTAAATTCTTTTTTAGAAAGGACTTAATGACACTGTTGCTATGGTAGCTAAGTAAAGTAGCCAAAAGCTAACTATTTAATGGTCTTTAACACATCAGGGGATACATTACACATTTCTGGCATACGATAAAGTTTAATGTCCTATGCAAGTTACGAATCCCAAACTCCACCCCAGACAAATACACACAAACACTGTTCACACATTCTGCAGGCAGCTCTACCGTTATCCACTCATAAAGAGAAACAGGTAATATGTGAGTTCAGTCACTGAACTCTTGGTGGAGCTCAAAGGAAACTGGACCGTGTTGCTTTGCCAAACAGAAGCATACTTACTTACTTACTGACTTACTGGCTGAAACCCCACTCTTTTCTATTTGGTGGTACATCCTGCTTCCCTGTGATTTGGCAAATATCCCCTGTTGATCAGAAGTGTGGATCATCTGTGCATCAGAGTTTCTACCTTTTAAAATGTCATTTTGGTATAAATGTGTTGAAATATGCTGCTGAAGGTGCTTCGTTAGTTAATGTCCTTCTTGTTAGCTGTTTTCCTCCACAATGGGTTAAAGGGGGACAGATGAAAAACACAGATTTTGATGAAGTAACAGCTGTTCTCCGTGGCAGATTGTTTTTAGTGCATTCTTCTCTATTTCTGTTATGCTCACACACACACACACACACACACACACACAGAGCAAAATGTGGCGAGAGGTTGATATGCAACCCCAGCCTGAGGGAAGGGAATTGATTTGATACTCTGTGGCATAGCTTTAAGTTGATTTCATGTTGACTCTCTGTTTTATAATGCAGCCGGTGTAAGACAAGCTGCTAGAAAGAGCAAAAGGGAAAACGAAGACAGACAAAGAATGTGTAACGTCTCAGTGAGGCTGGCTGTTGATGTGCTCCTACATGAGAAAGCATTGAGGTGCACTGGAGCTGAAGTCTGATGTAAGATTGTCAACACAGCTGGATTTCAAACAGGCTGGCTCAGAGTGGGATGCTGTTGAGATTGTTTCAATCGAGTAAGACAACACCCAAACAGTGATGTTTACCGAGCAAAACAAGCCATGAGAAAGCCGATTTTACCACTTGTTCGCTGTAATTGATCGGCCGCCTTTCTCGTGTTGGTTTTACGCGATCAAACACACTCATTTTATTGTTTTTGTGACATTTGCTGTTTCAGGGCTCACTGTGCCTTACACTGCAGCACATGGCCACTGCTGGCTAACAGCACTGTCAATAAAAGCAGCTGTTCTCATGCTTTTTGATGGTGCTTATGAATGTGACACAAGCAGCACAGTGGTTACAAAATCCAGCGCTTTGCAAATAAGTAATGACTATATACACACACCTAATTGTTCTGCTTTGAGTTTTGTGGATCTTCGCAACTCATTGCATTGACTACAAGAGATCAACCTGTTTCTTTCCATTACAGCGAATGAGCGGTGGCTGTTCATTTCTTGTTTTGTGCTTGTTTGTTTGTGTTTGTCCTTGGATAAAACCAATCCAGTGGAGACTGGATACAATATCAAATTGCCCATATGTGTGAATGTGAGCGTAAATGGTTGTCTGTCTCTCTGTGTTAGACCTGCGACAGACTGGCGACCTGCCCAGGTTACTCCCTGCCTCTCGCCCTGTGGCAGCTGGGATAGGCTCCCCCTCAGCCCCCAAACCCCACCCCCCAGGGCCCTGAACCGGATAAGCGGAAGAAAATAGATGGATGGATAAATGTATCTTACTGTTAAGTAAACAAAACTTCGATCTGGGAGAGTTTTCATGAAACTGTGTGGCAGTGTGATTAAAATTAGAATAAGTTCTCTTTAGATTTTTCTAATTAATGACTTCTTGTGTCAACAATGTATCATTTTAGAATCTATGAGAGCTGGGAGAGGCTCCAGTCCCCCTGTGACCATGAAAAGGATAAGCAGAAGAAAATGGATGGATATTTTTTATATATCTGCATCACTTGCTCCTTAGTCTTAGTCTCAGGCTGAACTATGCAGCCCTCAGTCAATTCATCAATCAATTTAGCTTTTGCCATGTGAGCAAAGAAATCCTGGCTATGACGAACTTCAGCACAGCTCCAGCCTGCTCTCTGGGTCAGGTTATCCACTCAGCTGTCAGTATGCTCACCTCCATATTTTTTTCCTGCTCTTAGTGAACACAGCACTATTGACCTTTTGATGGTCATATTTAGGTTTTCTTGATATAATGAAAAAGAAGCTCACAGTGACTGAAGACACTTTCACAAAAGTGTGTAGCCTCAGGCTTAGTAGGTCATTTCAGATCAGTCTCTCACGGATGGTCACGGTTCTGTTCTGTGAAATGTGTGAGGACGATGTACAGAACAAATATGCGTCATTGTCAGAAAACATGAACTGCTTTACTTAATCAGGCATTTACAATTATAAAAATTTTGACAATGCACAATTGTGTACAGCCCAGCAGAGGTTCAGGAAATTTCATTATGTGAATAAAATCAGGAAACACAAAGGCTGAGGCATAATTCATTAATAATGAACATAATGCTCCTCTTGTTTGAATAGGGCTATTAGCAACGGATGGTCTGCATCTGGGTTTCAGAGCTAACAGGATTTCATTGTTGCACTTTCCGTATAGCTGTTGATTAAAAATGCCTCCAGCAGATAGGTGGAATTACCCAGCTGCTACCTGATACTGGAATACAATAAGTATAATGGTGCCAATGCTAAATTACTTTCATGCCACAGACTGAACTCTGCTTGACATGAAACTTTAAATGAGAGCAAGAATTTCACACTTATCAAATAGCTTGAAATACAGGGTCGAAAATCCCTCCAATTTTAAGGCTGTAATATATTTTTTTCCCCTCCTAGATTTTTATATTGGTTGCTTAAAAATAAACATTATCTTTCAGCAATGCAGTAGCTAAATTTAGTCGGCAGTGGAGGCCACATTGATGTTTATCTTCTTTATACAATCATAAAGCTCTGCCTCCTTTGTCTCTCTTCAGTCTGCACACAATAGATTTCCTTCAGATGGAAAAGCTGCCAAAATGTCTTTCTACTGACATGTCAAACTGCATTAAGAAGAAACTCAAACCTTTATACTAACCCCTGGCTGACATCTGCTTCACTCGCTTTTTAAAAAAAATGATTTCTACAGGTCTCTTAGAGAATAGAAGTCAGAAGCATCAAGAAAATGAATCTCCAAGTGGCTGTACTTTCAGAAGCCTGGTGTTAAAGGCAAACAGATGATTGATCACTGTTGAGTGAGGGACTCATGAGTAAGAGTGGGAACTTCACTTCCTATGAGCACTATATAAAAGAACATTTCCTTTATTTGCATTTTGCCAATTAAAAAAGAACCATGTTTCGGTATTTTAAGTAACATCTTTTCTGTTTAAAGTAATTGAGGTGAGAAGGCAAAATACAGTGAAGAGAGAAAGGAAATTTATTAAAGCTGGAACTATGGGGGAAAATGAAAAGAACAAAGTTAGGAAAGTGTGCAGCTTTGTAATTGTTTTCTACCTTTTGAGGTTTTGCTCACTTTAAGAGGATTTTTTTTTTACATTTTTTTTAAAAATGTGTCCCTGTGGAGCAACATGGCTCCCAAACCTCCATGTGTGTCTAGGGAAGTGCCCTTTAAAAGATTACTTTGATGGCATTTCTTCATCATTAGTCAGCTGGAAGTGAAAAGATAGAAAAGCTGTTTGTGAGGGGGTGTAACAAAGCAACAGCAGTTCCAGGCAAATCCAAGATGCTTCCTCTAGTTTGAAAACACCTTCACCAGCTGAGCCTCTGTGATTCATACATCTGTTTGTCTCTATTTTAGAAGTTAGGATCATCTGTTTAGCAGTGACAACAGGGGTATTTATTTGGTTTTATAACAAACTTTTCACATTTAGAATTTACGGTGTTGACTTATGAGCAGCAGACCTTATTTTTCAGCGGTCAAATATTTCTGGCCGTGCAAATTGACCAAGACACCAAACACAATGTAAGATGAAGTAAGTCTTTAGCCATCCCTTATTCCTTTGTATTTTTCTAGGAAAATGGGAAATAGCTGCAGTTATTTATTGAAATTTGCAAACATACATGGAAATGCAGTGTATAATGAGCTGTCGTCAGTCTCCAGACTTCTTGAAGGACGTTCAAAGCTCTTCTTTGGATGTTGGCTCCCTTCTGTTCCATTGTCAGGACGAATCCCCCACACCAAATGTTGAGGTCTGGGCTCTGGGGAGGCCAATCCATGATTGATAGTTTTCTATTGTGTGTGTGTGTGTGTGTGTGTTTTATCCGTGTGTGTTTTTACTGCATTGGCAGTGTGTTTGGGATCACCCATTAATGATCAAACACTTTTTAGATTGTATTGCACGGTGGACCAAACTCTGATGGTACAGTACTTTCCTGCATTTATAACTCCATCAGTTTTGACAGAATCCCCAACACTGGCTGAAATCCAGCCCCAAACAATGACAGCATCATGGCGGGTGGACGGGTGGACTTTAAAAAGGCAGGACTCCGGTTAGACTCAGGTTAGTAACACAGCACGGCGAGCAGAGCAAAAGCAACAATGACTAGCAAGCCAGCAGCACTAACTGTTAACAATCCAGCCAAGACCAACAGCAGCCTGCCAGCTTAATTATTGATCTTTTGAGATCAGAAACAGGTGAGTCTCATCACTTCCAGGTGAGTAGAATGATCAGACCAGACATGCTCAACATGCACCAGACACGAGACCACAAACACACAGGAGAGGAGAGAGAGGGAGGGAGAGAGAACAACAGGCAGGAACATCCAGGAGGACCAGGGAACCACGACAGACAGAGCCTCCACCATGTTTTACAGATGGCTGTGGAAGCTCAGTGTTGAACCTCTCTCATGACCTCCTTCGTACATCGTGATGATGATTTGAACCAAAGAGTTCAAGACCTGTTGCCACTGATTTTCAGTCCAGCTCTTCTGTAATTTGGCATAATTCAGCCTTTTCTCCCTGTTTTCCTTCTGGAAAACCACCCTACCACTTTCCTAGTTTCCTCAACTTTTTAAGGAAACGCTGCACAGCGTGCTGAGAGTATGCTAGTTTTTTTTCTAATGGCTCTTTGGGAATCAGTTTGCTGGTGGCCGTGAAAATGTATCATATTTGACATTTTTGTAGAGTCAGCTAAAGAAATGGGAACACAGTCAGTGTTTTGTTGTGACATGTAACAAAGTGAATGAGTGAAAAGATGACCGATGTTCGAAGAAAAAACAACCAAAGACCTCAAGAAAGTCTGATGAACTACTGCTTAAGACCACTTTAAAAATTACAAGAAAGTCTCACTCCTTGAAAGAAAATTTAAATAAAAGAGGGGTGGCTCAAGATTTTTGCTGTAGAAATGTTTTTTTTTTCAAAGCTAAAATAACTATTCACAGCACTCTTCCTGGGAATATTAAGATTGGTGTCCCTTGATTGACTACATGGTTGTAAATAGGAAGTAATGTGTTTTGGGTTGAAATACACTCTTTCACAATAATAGCCTTCCACAAAATGCTAAGATGCATTAATATGTGACTCGCAGGAGCCCCAACCAACCTTCTGCATGTGATGAGGAAGTCCCACTTGTAATACTGGTTGTAACCTGTTTGGTCTGATTTTATTGATCCCCCACTGATTCATTCCACATGGGGCATTTCTTAGAATGTATTTACTTTGATCAATGGGACCATTGGGTAAATACAAATGTCGGCTATCTTTTGTCTGCTTTAACTAGTCCGTACTGCCTTGTATGTTCTGGAGGTGATAATATATTGCAAAGATACTGATCACCAAGGCACAGAAGAAAAGTCTTCCTTTCTTTCTTTTTGAAAAGAAAATTATTCTCTTTCAAAGTTCAGAGAAAGCTAGAATGCAGTAAGCAATAGTTGTTTAGAATGGAAGATCAGAATAACAGTTTAATGCCTCAGGAGGCAGAAATACCTTCATGTGGCAAGAGAAGTGGATGCTATTTTCCAAAGGTCCAGTTTTTCCACAGCTCATCCATCCATCTATCCATCTATCTATTTTATATAGTGCCAAATTACAACAAACAGTCAAACAAATATATGCACGTATATATGTATGTATATGTGGCCTGAGGGTCCAACATCCTGCAGTGGGCCTTGTGCTCAGGGCCTGGCACCATCAAGCCCAGAGCTAGGTCCACCTCTGGTAGCCGGTGCGTTTCACATGTGACAGCAGATTCATCCTGAACATGTGTGACAGACATGAAACAGGTTGGAGTATCCATGGAGAATGCTATGCTGCCTTTAACATCGTTGAATGGTTTGGTGGTGGTGGTCAGTGATGGTCTGGAAAGGCATATCCATGCAGGGACACACAGACAAGCTAGGCAACAGCACCCTGACTGCCATCAGGTATCGGGATGAAATTCTTGGACCCACTGTCAAACCCTACGCTGGTGCAGTGGTTCCTGGGTTTGTGTGTGGTGCGCAGCAATGCCCGGACTTATGTTGCAAGTATGCAGGCAGTTCTTGGAGGATGAAGGAATTGATACCATTGACTGGCCCCCATGCTCGCCTGACCTAAAGCCAATAGAAGACCTCTGGGACATTATGTTTTGGTCAGACCCCACTAGGTTGTACCTCAGACTGTCCAGGAGCTCAGTGGATCCACGGTTCAGATCTCGGAGGAGATCCTCCAGGACACCGTCTTTCGTTTCGTTGGGAGGATTCTCTGACACTGTCAGGCATGCATACAGACATGTGGGGGTCATACAAACTACTCAGTACCAATTTTAGTTGGACTAGCCCAACACATCCTTTCTTCACTTCGATTTTTGAAGTGTCTTTGAATTCAGCCCTCTATAGGTTGACAATTTTCATTTACATCAATTGATGCGGACTCCATTCATTCCTAGCATATTACCCAGTCCATATCAGTATAGATATCCATCATGATGTTTTTTCTGGTGTGTTTTCACAGCATTACTTAATTTTTTTTTTGAGCAGTGTATATATGGCAGAGAGACAAATGTTGTTGTTTTGAATGTGTCACCATAATAGGATGACAATATATTTGATCCAAGCCAGTTTATGTAATTAACATCTCTCTCTCTCTCTCTCTCTCTCTCTCTCTCTCTCTCTCTCTCTGTGACACACACACACACACACACACACACAAAAACAAACAAAACAAAAAACATTCAAACTTTGACAGATTGGGCGCATCCATAAACACATGCGCCACAAAGTTGTGTTCTGTTTTTGCAGTATCTAAGTGACTACTTCAATTCACTGTGGGAATTCCACTCAAGTTGACGATTTTTAACATGAACTTGGGTTTCAAAGCCAAATATCATACTTTACAATGATCCAATTCTTCAAGGACTTCATTAAAGATTTCTTTATTATTGTTACATGATGATGATGATGAAGGTTTTTATGTTTATACGGTAACCTTCCCTGCAAAATACTTAAATTATTACCTTATCAAATATAACTGGCAGAAACTTAAAAAAAAAGAAAAAAGAACTCATTTCAGATCCAACTTTTAGGAAATCTGAAAAATAGTTCAAATTTATTTACATGACAAAAATTCCCAACAGCAGTTGCCTCATGGTGCTTGATGCTGTAAGGAAAAGACCCTGCAGTAGTGGAGAAAACCCCAACAATCAAACGACCTCTTTGAACAAGCAGTTTCTGATAGTGGGAAGGAAAAAATTCCCTTTTAACTGGAAGAAACGTCCCGCAGAACCAGGTTCAGGGAGGGGCAGCGATGTGCCGCGAACAGCTGGAAAGTGAGAGGAAAGAGAAGAGAAGGAGTGCATAGATAAATAGGACAAAACGCAAACCATGGGAGAAATTTAATGACATCCCACCTTTTCACTCATGCGTGACATAGTGAGTGAAATGAAGGGAGTCGAGACGAAACATTCAATGCATCCCCCAGAATCCTGAGCCTATAGCAGCTTAAATAAAGGAGGGTGCAGGACGACCTGATTCAGCCCTAATTATAAACTTTATCAAAATAGAAAGTTTCAAGCCTAATCTTAAAAGTAGAGAGAGTGCCCGTTTCTGAGAATCCAAACTGGGATCTTGTTCCACAGGAGAACGAGTGCCGTGTGGGAGCGAATTGCTCTATTGGGATGATATGGCTCTATGAGATCTTTGAGATATGATGGGGCCTGATTATTCAAGACCTTGTATGTGAGGAGAAGGATTAAATTAAATTCTGGATTTAACAGGGAGCCAATGAAGAGACGCTAATATGAGAGAATATGGGAAGATATGTGAGACTGCAGAATGCAAAATTGACTCTGGTAAACCCACACACTGAAAAGTGCATGAATATAGCACTTTTTTTTTTTTCCAAAAAGCTAAAGAGGTTAAGTACATCATATTTAACCTTACCTCAGAGACATAACAGCTACCATGATGGAGCACGACAGCATGACATCTCAAATGCTGCGCTGACAAGATGAAGTCCAATTCCAATAACTGCTTTTATGAATTATTTTCCCCACGTGAGAAAAGTCATTATCCAGTATCAGCACATTATGTTAGTAATATTGTCAACACTAGCAATGAAGCTGTTACTGTGTGTATGAGGTCATAGACTGTTGACAGCATCTGGGTTTGTCAGTCTTTGTTTAAGGATTAAATTGACCCACGGGGGTAATTGACAAATCTGCAAAAGTGCGCAACAAACAACAAATAGCAGTTAGCAGTTACATTATGCTTGTGACCTCATTTCATCATAACCTGGCCCAGGCAGAGCCAATTCCCAAAAGATGCCATGCGATGGCAACATTTAGGAACATGAAACCTGAAAGGACGCCTTAATGAAAGTACAACGAAAACGTCTAATTTTGACAAATCACTTTGTCTTGTCTTGAGCTTTACTCAACACGGAGTGAATGCCACTTGCTTCTAAGGCAGTTTAACTTGTGTAAAGAGCTCCTGCAGATCGATTTTGACTCTTGAAACTAGACGAGCGGCCTGCCTTGTTTCAAGATATTGACATAAAAAACAAATCATTGCATTGTTAAAGTAGTAAAACTGATTTCGCTCAAGAACAGACTTTTGTTTTTTTTTTCTTACTGCGGTTGAGTGATTTGCTTTCATTTCCATTGCACTCCTACTGCTGAGAAGATTCTGTAAACCAGCCAAACTGCATTCTAAAAGAGTAAAAAGGTAAATATCCATATCTCTATTCTTAACTCTTAAAACTCATTCAGTTCAACAGAAAAAAAATGCCCACATAGATTTGCCATAAGAGGTAGACAAAATGCTAGAAATATCTCCTGACAGCTGAAAGATAAACTCACATAAAATCAATGCGCTAAGCCTCTTAGCAAGATCTATTAACATAGAGCATTAAATTAGCTGCTAGTGTCAGTTTCTGAACAATGCCAAGGCGCTGGGAAAGCTGTGATATTTATAAAGCCAGTTTTTAAGATGTCGTTATTTAAGTTTGACAGCCGCCAGTCAGGTATTTCATAGAACTGTGGCACAAATGGCCTTGAGTAGGTGAAAGAGGTGAGGGGGGATTGCATATTCCAGTGTGGAGGTACAGTCTTTAGCCATGACCTATTCTTTTTTGGCCAATGGGAAAGAGAAGTATGGCAGCATGATTAATGGTCATGATTACCTACTCAGAAAATGTGGTTTCTGGCCCAGCAGCTTCACTTTTATGACTTAAACCTGGGGCAAGATGTTTCATCATGCAGGCAAATCCGCACAAAGCACAAAGACTGCACAGATGATGTGTGATGATGACCAAACATATCACTGATAAATTGTTTACGCTCATATGTTTGGCCTGAAAGGTAAAGACTCCTGCGGACTCCTATGTGTACATTTATGGTGATGTTCACCTAGATCAGCCTCAGGAGTTTGCACCCAGTGGGATGCTACTTTTTCGAGCTTGCTGTGTGCTTGTGGGTTTAAAATAGAGAACAAAAACAGAGTAATTCAATTACAGATCGTACTGAGCGGGAAAGTGCTTTGTGGTTTGAACACTTCTAAAATTCCCATCAACACATGAATCTTCATTGGCTGCTTCACATCACGGAGAAACTGCTGACCCAAAAAAAAGTGAGCCAGGAGGGATTCACTGATGAAACCAAAACACGGTCTCCATTTACCAACTCTGTCATGCTTTTGTGCATCCACTCAGGCATTCCAACCTGTGCATACGCCAGAGCTTGTTTTTGTTTGTCCTTGTTTCTGCAGCACTTGTGTGCTAAGGAGATCCCAGATGATGCTCCCAAATCATTAACCTAAAGATAATTTGTGTTACAAATATCACAGAGGCCCTCATTACAACTCAGCACTACTCCACCTCCACCAAATGATTCTCCATCGTGTCACTAAGCCTCAAAGGTTAGCCCCTCTAAAAGGTTACAGCTCCATGTGACATTTCCCTTGATGATTCATTTGGCCCGTTTTTGATAAATATCAACTAGGTTGTTGTTGCCATTTGGACTTACTTGCTCATTAAGCCATAAGAAGAGAGTATATCCTATATCAAGTGAACTGTTGAGGAGGGAAGCCGACCTGTGATTAATCTGCTATATAAATGAGCATGGATCTTGACGGGGCCATGAAGTCTTCTATGTCATTGATCAACATCTACCAAAACATTTTTACAGCACAGTTCTTGGTAAACTGCAACTGACACGAATATTAAAATTACATTAATTAGAACTGATAGCAGAAACATCAAGTGAAGAATATGTTAAGTAGTCTAATAACCTTTCCATTTGCTTTTTGGGAGCTTTGGAGCAAAATTTCTTGTGGCTCTTACACCATCATCCATCACTGAGCAGCTGGAAATATGAGAACTGCTGAGGTCATTCCAACTGTACAGTCGGAGATTTTTGAAAGTGAGAAAAGCTCAGTTCTTGGTGCAGTAGTGGCTGCCTCACTGGTAATGATCAACAGCCTTACCAAACCCTGGAGATATAGTGCAGTCATTTTTGTGTTACGGAATCTTAAAATCTTTGTCTTAGAAGCTTAAAAACTTTAGACCCCTGTTATACTGACCACTTGAAAATGACATGAAGCTGCAGTTCATCTGGACAAACAGCGGGCCCTTCTCTAAAAGTGCCTGACTATTTAAAGTAAAAAAAATCATATGGGCATTTTCAGATATCTGTCTATATATATATATATATATATATATCTATATATATATATATATATATATATATATATATATATATACATATATATATATATATATATTCTGTCTTGATGTTCCAAAAAAGGACAAAACTAGCAACTGAATGTACACATAAGGAACAGATTTTATTGTATTTATATTAAAGTAACAAGGCCAGTCAGTTTGTCAGTGAGTAGATGATATACACTAGAATTATTAGAAGTATAGACTTCATTTTGTAAATGCTTCATGAACCATACAAGCAGCATTTTCCAGCATCAAATGGATTCTTCAAACCACACAGTACACATAAGGTGCTGCCACCAGGACACAGAGGAATAAAATGTGTCACTTCTGTGCTACCCAGTTCTGTGCAGACTCAGTCATTTCTTTAATGATTGGCAGCTCATGTACTGCTGCCAGGATTCCCACTGCAACAGCTCAGCATTAGCTTTGTGTTGCAGAGCCACCGGGGCACTGGGGAAGTTTGCTGCCACTATGCATTCGGTGTGTAGCTCCATACTGTGGTCTCACCCTTTTCCTATGCCAAAGTTTCGCCGTAGCCTGCTGTCATTTCCTTGAAATGTCTCACTGCTTTGAGCAAAAAAATATTCTAACACTGCCACTTTGCTGAATGGCTCAGACAGGGAGGGGTGTTTAGACTGAAGATTAAAAAGATAAGGGTTTCCTTGCTTAAATCCTTGCACTGGGAGAAGTGAATCGTATGCTTTTGTGCAAAGAACATGTCTCCAGGCACTGCAGTGGAACTGCTCTGTGGCCTCCAGCATTGTTGAAATGTGTGATTTTACTAAAGGGCTGAGAAGTTAAGTTTATATGTTATAGTGAAACAGAATAGTTCTTTAGAACAAGAATGCATGCTCAGCAAACCTTCCCCAGATTAATAAATATTATTGTGCTGGGGTGTTTAATTCTTTGCTCATGTTCGTGCTCGATTCAGTCGGTGATCCTCTGAGTAACGGTGGGGTCTTTTTTCCGTGAAGCTGATTAAACCTGCAGATCAGAAGTGCAGGTGAAATGAAAGCTAGGCTTAAATGCTAGAATTCATATCCACACCAGAGTTAATGTAGCGATGTTTCAAATCAGACAGAGCTTTATTACTCCTGTAAAATATAAATAAATAATAATGCACTCTCAGCATGACAGGGTAGAAACAATATGGACAGAAACAATCACCGAAAAGCACAAACTGCTGACTGAACAGAAATTTGTGTAAGACAATTAGCACTCTGTCAAATGTGTTGCACAACAGTTATTTTCATGAGTAAATATTAGAAAAACAAGAAGCTTTATTCAATACTGAAAGCATGCAAGATATAAATATTTCATAAAACTGCTGTTAACTTAATTTGTCCCTTTTAGTGGGGCACGCGTGCATAAATTCTGTCTTCCTTGTATTCATTTCTGACCCACTCTCTCACACAGTGATTAAAGCATACCCCATGCACCGCTGATTTCTACATATAAGCACATTTGAGCACATTGTTTGCTGAACATATGTACCGGGGAGCTCGCTGATGCAGAAAAAAAGAAATGTGTTGATGTTGCTTTAATGTAAAGGAACTCCCAGTCTGTCTGTCCCACAGCATGTTTGTTAAAAGCACATTACATGGCCTGTTAAGTCAGAGCCTGTTACTTTAATCTCATCATCTGCCTCTTTAATCCCACCATAGTGCGATCATGTCACCATTAAGGTTTGTTTGGGGAAACATCATATACAATCCATACATCAAAGTATTTTAATTCCTCATAAATAATTTTTAGGATACCCTGTTAATGCATGCTGTGATGTATTGATCACAGGCATGCGGCATACTGCTGCATACTGTTGGGCACCAGTGGATAAGAAATGTGAGTATGTTAGGAACTGAGGCAAAATAATGAGAAGCCTTTCATCCAAGTCTTATTCTTTCTTTATCGCCTATCTTGTCCAATATGTATTTGCATATTTTCTCAACTTGTTGAGAGGCATAGTACACTAAGGACAGACTGCAGATCTAGCACAAGGTGTTCCCAAATGAACAAGCTCAAATGAGAACCTATGGACTTACTTTAATTTGGAATTTATAGTTTGCTGCACCTGTCTGTGGGAAGAAATGAGAACAGCTAACATGAATTGCATAAAAGTGGCATCTAATGGGGTCCAGTCTGCAGAGTCTTAATGAGGGCCACTGCAGTGTTTGTAACAGGAATTATCTTTAGGTTAATTATTAGGGGGGCTGTCATCGGGGAGTTCCTCAACACACAAGTGCTGCAAAACCAAACACAAATGGAAGCGCAAGCTTTTTCCATATGCCTGCATGGATACTCAAAAGCAGAGACACTCCATGAAGCATTTAGTAAATGCAAAGTATGTATCAGAGTGTCTTGTGGTTTCATCAATGAATCCCTCCAGGCTCACTTGGATTATTTGTTCAGCAGCTTCTCTGTGATATGAAGCAGGCAATCAAGATTCAGATCATGTACTGATGGAGATTTTAGAAGTGTTTTAACCTCAGAGCGCTTTCCTGTTCAGTACAATCTGTAATTGAATTAGACTGTTTTGTTCTGCTATGAACCCACAAGCACACAGCAAGATTGAAATAAAGCATCAAAATGGCTGTAAACTCTTAATATCACTACAGATAAAAGTCAATATGCATATATGTATATGTGCACATAATAAATAAATAAATTCCCCACTCACCCTGTGGGCGGTCTTTGTCCTTGAAGCTTGGGTCTTCTACCAGAGGCCTGGAAGCTTGAGGGTCTTAGCTGTTCCTTGGACTGCACTCTTCTGGACAGAGATCTCAGATGCCATTCCTGGAATCTGCTGGAGCCATTCCTCCAGTTTGGAGGTCACTGTCCCGAGTGTGATCTTTTCTAGCTACTCTCTCAGCCCTTGGTATTTCTTGAGCTTCTCGTGTTCCTTTTTCCTGATGTTGCTATCACTCAGTATTGCTAATCTATCACTATGGCTTTCTTCCTCTTTCAGCTTTCTGCCTCTATTGATCTTGTGCTTAGAGCTTGTTCCTGTGCTGCCATGATTAGTGCATCTGTGCTGTCTTTAAGTCCAGCTTTGTCCAGCAATTGATAGGATATTTTGACATCAGCCACTTCTTTTTTCTGCCAGCGATACATGTTGTGGAGGGGCCGGTCCTTCCATGATGATTCCTGTTCTTGATCCTCTTTTTTCTTGGGTTTCTGCTGCCTAAGTTATTCACTAAGCACATGATCAATTGTGGCCATCTTCCTGATGTACTCACTAGTCCTCGGCCTCGTTCCTTTTGCTTAGCATACAGTTTCAGGGGCCTAGATTTGGGGTGAAACCCTCCATGCATGGTAAGGAGCTTTTTTGTCTTGATGTCAGTGGCTTCTATCTCCTCCCTTGGCCAGCTTATTATCCTAGCAGGGTATATAATGACTTGCAGGGCATAGGTGTTGATTGCCCAGATCTTGTTCTTTCCATTCAGCTGACTCCTCGGGACTTGCCTTACTCTCTGGAGGTACTTGGTGGTTGCACCTTTCTTCTTCATAGTTCCCATTTCCCTGTGGGTTTCCAAGGTACTTGTAGCTGTCTTCAGTGTCTGCTATGTTGCCTTCTGGTAATGTAATCCCCTCAGTTCTGGTCTTTTTATTATCAACCAATTACACTTCTCCAGTCCGAATGACATTCTGATGTTGCTACTGTAGATCCTAGTGGTGTGGACCAGTGAATTGATATCTCATTCACTCCTGGCATAGAGCTTAAGGTCATCCACGTAGAGGAGGTGACTGATGGCTGCTCCATTCCATAGTAAAGGAATGGAGCAGCCATACGTGTCGGCGGCCAGTGGGGACAGAGCATCTCCTTGGTAAATCCCATCACTTGATGGTGACTTGTGCAATTGGCTTGACGTTGACCTCTAGTGTTGTTCGCCACATTCCCATTGAATTCCTGATGAAGGCTCTGAGGGTCCTCTTGATCTTGCATAGTTCTAGACATTCCCAGGATCTATGTGTGAGGCATCGAGTGATAGGCTTGTTTGTAATCAATCCAGGTGGAGCACAGGTTGGTCAGTCTGGTCTCACAGACTCCAGTGACTGCTCTATCTACCAGTAGGTGATGTTTTGCACATATTGTTTCTCCGCCACTGAGAGTACACCTTGGATGGTTCAGTGGAGAACATCAGGTTTATTTTCCTAGCTTCTATATCTCTGGTATACCTCTTCAACTGATTAGCCAAGGCTGTGGGTCTTTGCTTGGCAGTCTCTAAGGCCTCAGGTATGGATAGCTTGTTGTACTTCTTAGGCATCTAAGACTTCTTTGTTCATCTTATGGCTAAGCATCTCGAGGAACACTGTTGCTGTTGTACAGATCAGGTAATTGGTTTAAGTCAGGGGTCTCAAACTCCGGCCCCGCCCCCTACTTCCAGTCCGAGATTTGATGTCAGAAATAAAAGACAATTTGGCCCTTTAAGATACTTTTTTGACATTTCACTTTCGCCTCCAATTAAGAGGGGAAAGTGAAGTTTGAGACCCCTAGTTTAAGTGATCATTGCAAAAGGGATTGTCCATAGTCCTGCATTCACATTTTCTAGTAGCCTTTCAGAGGACACTTCGCGTAGACTGGGTAATTGGCCATGGAGGGTCCAGGTTTCCAGCTTAGCCATGATCTTCTCTTTCAGGTCAGCTGCTCTGGCAACTTATCAGTTGATCTTGGGGCTTAGTAACCAATCTCAGAGTGTAGGGACAATATCTCCGTCCTGATGTGCTTGCTCCCCCTTGTTATAGCATTTGTGTTGTACTTCGTCAATCTCCAGCTGCAATAGCAGTTGCTCCTAGTGGATGCTGGAACACTGAGAGAGACAGACAGACAGACAGACAGGTAGCCTCTTGACTACAATTTGCATTG
This sequence comes from Pterophyllum scalare, assembly GCA_024447675.2. NCBI lineage: Eukaryota > Metazoa > Chordata > Actinopteri > Cichliformes > Cichlidae > Pterophyllum > Pterophyllum scalare. Next base: position 123,407 of record JAMQGT020010754.1, on the reverse strand, counting down.
CTTTCATTTATTTATTTATTTTTCCATTCAACGCCCAACAACATAAAACCCATCTGGCATTTGTACTGCATCTAGCACTCGACTTGGACACTACTCAAGTCTTGTTTCCTCTGTTTCTGTCCACATTTATGAAACATTCAAAACCAAGTTTCTCTGCGTATCCATCCATGGTGCTGAAACACTCACTCGCCTCACTGTGTCGCTGCCCAAGGTGCTGAAAGAGTTGAGCTTTTCATTTGTCTCTATCCATGGTTCTTATGTGCTTATGCATATTTAAAATGAAAAAAAAATTAGATGAAACTCATAATTCCAAAAAAAGCTAGCTACTAAGTGTATTTTGAAAGAGCATGTACTGTATTTATTGGTTTTAATGTACTGTCCAGTTTAGGACATGATCCATTTAGGAAATCCATTTAGGACATGAAGTAAACAGAAAAGATTTCCTGCTTTTCAGAGCATGATACCAATCTAATAATTCTCCCTGCTGTAAGAAAATTGCAGCTGTGCATGGGGCATCCTATGCAGCCATGTGGGATTTTGAAGAAAATGTGTAAGTTCCACATGCCTCCAGGAAATCAGTCATAGGAAAAAAAAAAAAAAGACTTGATGTGTTTGGCAGCCTGTGCACTTCTTTTGGGAAAAGCCTACCAACACTGACTATTTACTGATCAAAGAGTCATCGAAATTACTGATGTATGACAGCAAACATTGCTGTTAGGCAATGGTGCAGAACCTTTGTTGGTCAGAATTTAATAATTTTGGATGTCAACTGACAGAAAAGTCTCTTTTATGACAGATATATGACAGAGGAAACATATTCCATGGCTTTTACTGGGAATTACACCACTCAGAAAAAAAATGTAAAACCAGCTGTCTAAGTGTGTACTGGTGCTCTACTCTGACCCTTTGGGCTTGAACTTGGGGCATCTGGAGATATCCCATGGTCTATCCATCCATCCATTCTCTTCCGCTTATCCTAGATATCCCATGGTGTCTGGCAGAAACACTTTTGAAGCAGATCCTTTGGGTATTGTGAGTTGTAGGGAGGGGCTTCCATGGATTTGGTTTGTTTTGGTAAATTCCCTAGTGGATTGAGATTTGTGGAATTTAGATGCTGTGCCAGTACCTTGGGCACTATGTCATATTCCTTAAGCTGCTAATGAGCGGTTGTTGTGGTATGGATCTATTGTCCTGCTGGGGGAAGGCGCTATCATCATGAAGTGCTGTTATGAGGAGGGGTATTTGTTCTAGGACAATGTTTAAATGGGTGGTACAAGTTGAAAGAATACCACACAGAACTGCATTGTAACACAATTAAATGTTGTCTACCTAACCTGTAAATGGTTTATTGTAGATTGTGGATTATGTGCCACAAACATTAATGATGTGGATGAATAGCAACACTGTGAGTTCATATTTGTATGATTTTCAACAGGGATTTCTCATATATTATACACAGCACATGCAGAAATCCAAAATGGCTTCTAAACTAATAGTTCATAAGTCCCTTCTGTCTAAGCTAAATCCACTCCTGAATAACAAAGAATAACCTAAATTCACATAAAAGGCTGCAGCATCCACTTGAAAAATCCTTTCAATGGTACTGATAGCTTAGCCTTAATAAAGCAAAAACCACTTGACAGGCACAATAATACACAAGACTGAGCACTGCATTCTCTTAAATTAATAATTATCTGTGAAACCCATATTTAAACCTTTACAATAATAACATTAATACAATGAACTCAATCATTGCCACTGGCAAAATAACAAAATGCAAAAGAAGTCCTTAATGAAAATAAAGGCTTTAATAAGCACTGAGAACACTGCAGAAAAAACTGAAAGAAGCTTTATAGCTTCTTTCCAAGTGAAATCTTGACAAAACATTATAAATCAGGGGCATTGCCTTTAAAGTGCTGATACTGCATTTCCACACTCTGAAACGATCTCTCTCAGCTCTTGGGACCTGGGGTGGAAAATGAATTTGATGACCAAAACTTTAATTATTTGGACATAAAGTGGAGTCATTGGAAGCTGCCCGTGTCTCAGACTAATGCCTGTGACAAGTATATGAACGTGGATGTCAGAGTTAGATTTGCTTATAAGAAACTGCCACTCCCAGGCACAAGGACGTATTGGCTTCAAGGACAACGTTATGTGAGTGTTGCATTGGCCACATCAAACCAATCAAAGCCATTGCACAAAATTGTACAATTGATGGTAAGTTATTAATGAATATATGCAGTGAAGTGGTTGTTTCTTCAAAAATCCGACTCAGTCACCTGAGTTAAACCGAAGCTTGACCTCAGGGACTTCAGGATGTGCATGACGACTCCAAGACAGAGGGTCTTTGTCTATTTGAATCATTTCCCTGTTGAATGAGCAGCCTAAATATTCCCCACTTTATTACTCATAATGCACTGCTGATTGTATTACTCATATCTGGGCAGACTGGATTATGGTAAAGCCCTTTGACTTTATCACTGTTGATTTCCCTTGAGGCATTAGAATGAACTTTAATGAATCTCCATTTTTACCAAAACCCTTGCTGTGAGCTCCCTTAATTTCGCATGCCATGGGCAATAAATGAGTCAAATGCCCAGACATATTAAATGACTAAAGGTGGCAGGTTTTGACCCAAGTCAGTAATTTCTGATTAAATTGCGTCAAGATAAAGTCGTTAATGGGAAAAAGTTGAAAACAGAAATTTAAATGTTTCAAGCAGTGACTCAACACGTTTGCGTGTCATGGGGTTGTGTTTGGTTTGTTACATCACAGAATACAAAAAAAAAAGGTTAGGCAAGTGTGGAATTAGATTCAGTTTCATTAGAATAACAAGAGAACTTAAAATAATAAATAATACACTCATATTTATGTGTTTTGATTCTGAGTTTTACCTTGGTCAGAAAACAGATACAGGCATCTGCACCTGATGTGTTTTTTTGTCTTGAGTTTTTCTTGTTGTTGTTTTTTGGCACATTTTTTATAGTTATTATACCTGCTTTAAAGATTTGATGAGGTTATTTTCCTCTATAAACAAAATACTTCACAGCAGAAAACTTATTTGCATTAACACGACTTTAACCAAGTCGCCATTGCTCTTGGTAGACTCCTATTTGTTTACACCTTTAAATATAGGTCAGTGTATTCTTGTCACTTGCTCCTTTCACTTCTTTCCCTTTTTAGAAAACTCTGCATCACTCCAGATTGTCCTATGAGAAATGAGCATATGCTTTACTTCACATATTTGAGTGACACGATATTTATGCCCGATTTATGTCTAGCTGTTGATTTCTGGATGCAATTCTCAAGCTCCCAAATAGCTATCATTCATTACTGAGCACTTTTCTATCACACATGCTCAGAACAAAGGAATGATGCACTCTAACCATATCCCTTTTAACTATTTGCTCATCATTGATAAGGAAATTCAAGCTTATTAGACTCAGCTGATTTGGTGAGGAGCGCTGACTGAATTCTTTAAATGTATTATGCAAATGTAGGAATCCAGAACCTGCATCTAATCTAACAGACAGCGGTGACCTGACATTATTCTCCAACATGATGCAAGTTTGCTGCAATGAGAGTTAAGATTCAGCACATCTGTTGCAGGGATTAAGTCAGCACTATGTGAACCATCAGTAGCCGCTTCTCCACTGACCTCCACGCTGTGTGCTAAGGTTATGTCTTAATTGGATAAGCTTCAGCAGTGTTATGTACAGTATGTATGTGCTGTATGGTCCTTAATGTCTTCTGTAGTCAACATTGGTTGGTTATTCCTTTGTCATGTGAAATGGGCTCTGAACGCTTGAGTGTCCACCCTGCATTTGTTTGCGAAAAGCGGCAGAATCCAATCCCAGTCGTAAATTTTATGGCTCCCAAAGTATTTTACTCTCGGCTGCATCACGTCAAAGACAGCCATGCCTTTTTAAACATTCCTTTTGAGACAGTTGTAAATGCTCTTGTCAAACACCAAAAAATAAATAAATAAATAAATACTTTTTTTTTTTTTAACTGGGTAATTATTGAGAAAGCCAAAGATAAAGCTGTAGTAATGGGTAGCTGTATAATTAAAAATAGAAGGGAAACCATGAAAAGGCGCTCTTCATTCTAATCCAAGAACCACTTTATATTTGTCTGTTTACCATCTCTCACCATCCAGCTCCATCATTTTGACCTTGAAGTGACTTGAAATCAGACACATCATAGGAAAATATCTGTGATTACCATAGACTAAGCATAAATAAGCAAAAGATAAAGAATCCAGCTTTTATTGTCTGCTTTTGTAAATGTCATCCACCATGACCTCAAATAGGGCTTGATCTGTACTTTTTTAACTATCGTCATAGTGTCTCATCTTTTCAGTACTCCAGTGCAGACAATCACAAATGTGAAACCTTACTGTAGTTTGAATAGTTGTGGCACTTTTACGGTACTTGCTGTCTAATCTGATAACTTCATGGAAAATAATCATTTTACCAGCTTTAGAGCCTGAGGATGCAGAATTGATTGTTCTTTTTTTAGGCAGCACATTTGTTTATCTCAATGGAGTTGAGACCAGTCATGGTGACAGCATGCCAATTTTAAGATCAATTGTTGGCTCCTTGCCTCCGGCCTTTGCATTGCATTATCATAGTAATGACTTCTTGACCCTCCCTCTTAAAGTCTGGATCTGCAATCCCAGTTGTAGAGACAAATGGAATACCTGAAAGTCGTTTGTGGTGTGTTATGGATTATTCTCCACAGGGTGTTGCGTAGTCACATATCAAGTGTCATTACTGGCCATCTATGGAATGCTTATAATGAACTGTGAAGGTAGCGCACTGTCCCCCATTAAATGTGCATGTTTTGTTTTCATTACCACTTAAAAGTGATCACTTGCAGTTTTTCATCTCTGAACGTTGCTCTAAGTATATGGAATCAAACTGAGAACTTTTAGATTTCCAGACCTTCTTGGCAACAAACAACATATGACAATAAAAAGTAAAAGAAAATATGCGAATCTCCCCTTGGTCTCCTCATCCCTGAACAGAAATGTTCCCAGTTGGAAAACTCTGTAGCGCATCATTCCCTATCTTTCTCATGTTCTAATTTCCTGTCATCTTTCTAGGGCCAGCAATTCATTCCAGACCAAAAAAAGTCCCTACAGAGCTTCAAAGTTTCATTTCAAACAGGTAAAAATGTTACCGATTGCAAGAACAACATACTGTTTGGCCTCCGTAACTTATCATTGTGCTGCTGAGCAATTCTTAGGAAGCTGCAGTGGTTCTACTCTGTATTTTGTTCAGTGTTACTCTGTATCTAAAACGGGCCGCTGCTGAAAAAGAATATGCCTCTTCAGCAAACCTTCCGTGGATTTAAAACATCTCGGAGTATTTTACAAGGATTTTACAGGGATCTTGTGTATTAAACGTATTCTTCAAATAGACATGTTATATCCAGAGAATGAGTGTTCCACTCAGTCTGGGAGCAGTGCAAACATGCTAATGGTTGTTTCAGATTTAAACCCCTTTACATCCCATTACACCTTAGGAATATATAAGCTGTCTTTACATGAATTTTAGTCAGCATACAACTATTCGGTTACCCTTTCTGCATGTCATGTACTGCGTGGGCGTTGCATGGAACTGTTATAGAAGGCAGAGACAGTTTGTATAGTTTGTGCTGGCTGAGAACAAGGAGAGAGGACCTAATTAGCAAATAAATAAATAAATAAACCAACCCCCCTATTCACAGATGGCTGAAAGGCTGCCATGCTAAATGTCCCCTAGGATAGAAACTTGTCTTTGCTGCCAGGCAGATATTTGGCATTTAAAAAACTGTCAACAAGCTTCATTTGTTCCGCGCCACCTTGTGCTCATATATAGGGCCACATTACTGTAGAGCGCTAGCAGAGTTAAGGTATATCTTGCCCTGGCTGGGTGGAGAAAGACGCAAGTATAGGTGATTGTGTCAGAAAATGTACACAGTAACATGAATGACTCTGAAGAGAAACTTAAAAATGGATACGCACTACTTATACACCAATTGTTGAATAACCATCACCAGTCAGTTGTAGATATAAAAAACCTGATAGTGCTATTTCAGATTTAAAGAAGGTAAATACCATGAAACAGGCTCACTGAGCACTTACTGTAAAATTCTCCTAAAGCTTAAAAGTCATATTTTATTGTTTCTTTATGAGATTCATCATTTACTGAATGACAGCACCAATACAACAGCAAAGCAAACAACAAAAAAGAAAACAACAAATTGATTTTGATGTTATTTTCACAACTGAACTGATTATCTGTCTGTTCTTTAGTTCACTTGAACACTAATATCTGACAGTCCAGTGTCCTTGTGTCTGTACTACCTGCTGTCGGGAACTGAAAGGAGACTGAAGCTGCATTTTCCCACCTGTCCAAAGCCATCACCTTGTGTCACCTTAAACCAGGAAGACAGGCTGATTGATTTTCTTCTGGCAAATCGATGCTTTCATCCAGCCAGGAAGACGTTGCGGAGCCGTTTTAAGGAACATTTCAAAATTGAAAGTCTTTCAGTGAAACAGACTATTACATCCTAAGTAAACAGAAAAGGTGTTCGCTCTGCGGTTGCTGCGGAGACATTGTTACCATCCCGTGTTAACTGAAGGCTGAAGTTAACTGACTCACCCAGCTACCTGGGTCCTTTCTGTGTGGAGTTTGCATGTTCTCCCCATGCCTGCTCCAGGTATCCAGCTTCCTCTCGCAGCCTAAAGCAGCGGCTCTCTGTGGGGCGCGATCAACCTGGTGGAAACATTAGCAGGTACACTAGCACAGCGACTAGCGAACCTAAAGGCATTCATGTTGGACTAGTTGGTGATCCTACATAGTCTGTAAGTGTGATGGGTTGTATCTGTGTTTGCCCTGCAACACCCTGTGGCCTGTCAAAAGCAGAAGAAAATGGATTGATAGAACTTCATGATGCCTAGTTTTCTCTCGTGCACACTGTCTCACAAGTAAAATACATAGCCTACATTTATTTATATTAGCTTATCCCAAACTCTTTGTTGGCGCTCTATATTGTTTACTGTAAGATCATATTGAAACACAATCTTGGATTTTTATGAATCAAGCTTGTATGCTTGGTGTGTTGTGCCGTTTCATTAAATATTTTAGCAGACACGCAGCACTTTTTCAATCTTTGATACCTCAAACAAAGAAAAAAAAAATCTGTAGATTTGAACAAAAGTTCACCGAACAGCGTGAGTTCACTTTGACTTTCTTTGAAAAGCTTGACAGTGAAATTTAAAACGTGTTTTCCTTCTGAAAGAAACCAAAGATCGGACCATGAGCTCAAAGTTAGCTTGTTCCTGTGAAGTTCCAGTCTCTTGACTGAATGCAAAGCTAAATGTGGCCATGCTTATTGTTTACTAAGCTATAGTCAGGAAAATTAAATATATACACATGTTCACAGTAATGGTATTGAAAGGTTTGTCAGCACAGGTTCAATCTGGCCACGCTTGGAATTTTTGCTCTGGGAAGCCTTCCGTGCATTAATGCATTATGTTTGTTGCAGTGTGTTCCATATTTTCTTATCACTTTGTTTATCTTGCTTGCAGCTGTATAAGCATTGGAATACTCGCTGTAGTTTCCACTGATCATTTGCAAATAGAACTTTTAGGCCAATGCAACAGACTTTTTCTTTTCCTTTTGATTTTACAAATGATGATATTTGATATTTGGTGATGAAATTGTAGTCGACTAGTCTTTGCTCAAATTTGGCAGTTCAGTAACAATCCAGTTCATCTGCTGCTGGAAGCAGAAAATGTTTATTTCCTGTGTGCCAGAGGATTTCTTCCCCTGAAAGACCCAGCAGACAGTGGGTGGTTAGAACAGTAAATGAAAGCTTTCTGGAAGCTTTGATTTACTTCAGTTGTGCGCTGAACAGTTATCCCTGATGGTGCCGCAGTCTGATGCAGGCTACTGCTTGCAAATCCATGCCTTCATGTTTCCAAACATATATAGAAAACTATTGGTAGTAATCTGTTTGAAAAGCCTGTGCTTTAAGATTTAGACTATTTCTCATCCTTTCCTAGGTACCTTACAGTACATAACCCCAGGCCCATGCTCATGGTGCCGTTGCTGAGAAGAAGAAAATGCTCTACTTTAGAAAGCAGTGAAACTTGCCCAGCAGTACAGATAGTTTCCTGCTGTGTCCTGATAAATTTGTAATAAATGAAAATTAACATAAGTGCTTGGTTTTAAAGTGAAACTCACTTTCATTACAGTTAACACAATATTTAGCTATAAATCAGTGTGATCTATGCTATGATACTGGAAATAAAATACTACATTACCTTTTTCACAAAGAATTTTTAAACATACTGTGGCTCATTCATATATATATATATATATATATATATATATATATATATATATATATATATATATATATATATATATATTCATTATCTCGCAGGTTGAGACAAATTGAGGTGAATTTGACAACAAACGAATTCAAGACACAGAAGACCATTTGAAGGGAGTTTAATTCATTAAAAGGCTGAAGCTGAAGTTAACGATGGGTTGGCGGAAGTCTGTGGCTGGCAGAAGGGTGTAGGTGGCGTGGTGTGAAGTGCATAGGCAGGATCGCACTCTGTATCTAACAGATGGACGTAGCTGTTGTTATGTCAACCACTGGTTTGTGAAACTTGATTTCAAACCTCAAGTTAAGCATTTTGGCTGCCGCCATGTTGCTTTTTGGAGGTAAATTTGACCATGTTTGGTGCGAGTGTGAAGTGCTAAGTAACAAGCTAGCAAGTTAACCATGAGTTTGGTTAGTAAGGTGCGTCCATGGGCTCCATACGGTCTTGTGAAAAAGTACAGTTTGCATACACTCATCATGTAATTTGTTCCAGGCAGCCAAAACTCCAAAAACCTTTGCTTTTATAGAGGTGCTCACATTTGATGATGATCAATTAAGTGTATTTGATTGAGAGCACCTGGCTGCTTCTTAATTCCTATGGAAGCAGTAACGGTGTTTTTCACAGGACTGCATAGAGTTCTTTGAAAAAATAAAAATTCCCACATGACTGGTGGTGGATTGAACATACAGATGACTTCTAATTATTAAGTAACATATTGATGCTGTATGATATGAGAGTTCTTTATTCTGGAACACAAATTTATCTGATAGGCTGTTGAGATAGTATGCCATATCATTATCAGATACTTCCATTCAAAAAGTTCTAGGTACTTGAATGGAATTAGTTAAGGTGAAGCCTAAAGGGCAGCTGGCAGCTACATCTGTTTCTGTGCCGGCATCCAACCGTCAGTAAACACGACAACTGACCTGATGATAACCTTAAAAAGAGGGGAAAGAATCCACTGTCATGAAGCTGTATAAAGGGAGGGCAAAGACAGATGAAAAACATTTTGTGCCAGGTTGTACACGTGGTTTTTTTCTGCCGGGCATTTTAGCACAGGGGTGTGGGGAGAGTGAACCACCTTTTCTGCCTGCCTCAAGTGGCAATTGAAGGAAATGCAAGGAACATTTCCCTGTTGTCTTCAATACTCATACAGGAAGTTGCTGCTTGGCAGGTGAGTTGCTGACTGTAAGCCAAGCAAGATCACTTGAGCTCATGGAAGGATCTGGCGAGGAGTGAAATGTGCATGCTGGACTTGATATACTGCAGATGATGATCAGATCAGGTGCAGCAACCAGGGACCAGAGGCTCTCTGAGTCACAAACGTGATAATTTCTTGTTTTCAGCTGGTTCCACTGAATTATCAATCACCTTTGTTTCTGTGAGAAAGCCTCTTGCCTTTGAATATTAAAGTATTTCATATTCTGAAAAATCAAGGCTGGATAAATATAACACCAGTTATCAATTTCAGTCAAGGACAATGGAATTATTTATTAAGCAGACTTCATGCTTGCATCATATTAATTATAGTGTAGAACCAAATCACATTAATATCGTATTTATTTATATTGTTTATCATTGCAGAGTCTCGGTAAACTGTATCAGATGGAAATATGTATTTTTTTTCCTGGATTGTAATCATGTGCATAAAACACTGTATGGTTTGTTTTTCCCTTCCCATGATTCATGCATCACTTAAATGCTACAGAAGAGGGAAATGGCAACATGGTAAATAATTTCATACTCTGAGGCAGAAACAGTGTTTTATTATTTTTCACTATGTTTAAATTTATTATATTTTGATTCACATTTAGTGCCCTCACAGGAGTTCAGAGAAGAATGGTTTACACAGAGCCATCTCCCTGCTGGCTTCTAAAAGAAAATCAAAGCCAAAAAAAAAAAAAAAAAAGAAGACAAAATACGTTTTATAAAGAAAAAGATATGCCACTTCACAAGTTGGAGAAGGTGGCTGTCATTTGTGTTTGGAAAATACAGACCCTGCAGCTGCTGAAACTGCAGAGGGAGTGAAAGATTCAATCTGTCTTAGATTCTTTTCAGCAGCAATTCAGAAAATGATGTTGCCTCTTTCCTTTTCAGTTCACAGCTTGCAGCTGGACTTGACTTTTATGATTATTGATCAATAAGGGGCCTTTTGAATTAATCACAGCCTTTTCTTTTACATAAGAGACAGGTAGACGGCGCGTCTGAAAAGAATCTAATGTCTGTTAACATTCAATATATCACACCTTCTGAATGCACATATGTAACCAATCTCACTGTAAATAAACTAGCATATAAGCTACCTTAAATCAGCTTCAGAAAATAAAAAACCATTTGAATTGCATAACTTTGGGCAGTGTCTTATTAGATTCTAAACTCTTTATTTAAGCTGACTCACCTATGTGACATACCTCATAAAAGAACTAAAGTCCACACTAAGTTTACCTTTGATATAAAAATATAAATCATATTTTATTGCAGCTGTGAATGTGACAGCAGGCTCTATTACGTGCAAACCTCCCGTGGCTACATAGCATTGAAAATGTTTCTTATTCGGACTCTGTGCAAACTTGTTTTTTTCCTGTTCTTGCGGGAGCTATAAGTCTGAGTGTGCTTCAGTCTGCTGGTGCAAAACACACAATAGGGAACACCTGCAGTGAGCTTCAGTGCCACTGATTTCCACCTGTGTGCAAACCTCTGCCTCTAATGGGCCTTCTTGGCTACCTAAAGAGGAGTACATAGTATTAACAGCATGATTAGTACCTATGATTAATTTCCAAGCACTGTTTTTTGTTCTGTTTAAGGCTTAAGTACTCAGGTTAATCTATCCCCTCTTAAATAGCAGCTCAAATCCACCCTAATACTGCACAGTTACTGGGAAAGAAAGTATATTTGGGGATGACAGTTAAATCTACCCAAAAAAAAAATGTTAAAAGAAGAAGTAAAAAATGTAAATGTCAGTTAAAATTGCAAATAATCTAGTTCACTGATGATTACATTCATGATTTGAGTCGTTTCTGCAGCTGTTTCACCATATTACCATAGTGCTGCTTTGAAAATGCTAAAGGCAGCTATCATTAATATACACCATCCTCACAGTAGATGATTGAGGAGCAAGAAATCACTAGGAATGGTGGGAGAAAAAAATTATATAAAACATAATGAAAGCGTATTTATTTGCATGAAGAATTGTGCTGTTTGCTGATTCATTCCAATTGGGACTGCTGGGATTCAGTAGGCAATGAGTCTGTCAGTTCCTGTAGTTACTAATGATAAAGAAATACTAGGAAAAATGCCAGGCAGTGTGGTGGTGCAGTGGTTCGCACTGTTGCCTCACAGCAAGAAGGTCCTGGATTCAAATTGGCCAGCTTGGGGTCTTTCTGTGTGGGGGTTGCATGTTCTCCCCGTGCATGTGTGGTTTCTCTCCACCGGTGATACTGAACTGGCTGTAGGTGCGAATGTGAGCATGAATGGTTGCCCGTCTCTGTCTGTGTCAACCTTATGACAGACTGCCGACCTGTGCAGGGAGTACCCTGCAATCTCGCTCTGTGATCATTGGGATAGGCTCCACCTCCCCCAGTCTCCTGAATTGGATAAGGGGAAGAAAATGAATGGATATCAAACATAGAGATCACAGTTTCACCCGGGTTTAATGCATCTTGCTCTGTATGTATGAATTCTGCATTCATTTTCACATCATCTCTTGTATACAGTAAGTGTAGAATAGACTGTGCAGGAGCACTGTAAAGGAATCATGTGATAATAGGAGAAATCATAACACAGTTATGACAGCACTGAAGGAACTATTTACAGAAGGAACACAGCAGAATCAGGTCGGGGCATCGTCCAAGATGACTGTTTGTCACATGCAGCATAAAGCAGGAAATATTTTCCCCCACATTGTAGCGCTGTACAAGAGGCAGGCCATGATGGCCACGTGCTAACTGTAAATTCACTGGACCCTTACCTGTGCTATTCTTACAGTGGCTCAAATTGCTGCAATCAGACATTACACAGACTAGGAAGCTGGCAAGTTAAAGACTGTTTAATGTCTTATTCAACTGCATTAGACATGCAGACACGTACCTCCGCAGGGTATTGTCTAAAAAAAGTTCAAGGCTGCACTGCTTGTGAGATGATGGCTTAAGAATGCTCACACAGTAGACAAATGATGGACCGTGGTGAAAAGCTGAGCATCCTGGAGATATTGTTGTTCAGCTATATGTTGTTAAACTAACCCTGACTGGTTGACCAGCAGTTGCATATTGTAAAAACATGAATGCTTTAAATGGCACTATTAGCAATTTGAACACTATATTCTGTGCATAACCCATAAGGTTTGTTATGATGTTGGCCCACCCTTTGCAGCTACAACAGCTTCATCTCTCACTAGGAAGGCTTTAACAAGGTTTGGGAGTGTATTTATGGGAATTTTTGACCATTCTTCCAGAAGTTCATCTGTGAGGTCAGACACTGATGTTGGAGAGAAGGCCTGCTTCACAGTCTCCACTCTAATTCATCCCAGAGGTGTTCTGTCAGGTTGAGGTCAGGACTCTGTGCAGGCCAGTCAAGTGCTTCCACACCAAACTCTTTCATCCTTTTCTTTTTGGTCCTTGCTTTGTGCGCTCATGTGCCGCCATGTTGGAACAGGAAGGGGCCATCCCCAAACTGTTCCCACAAAGTTGGGGGATTAAAATTGTCCCAAATGTCTTGGTATGCTGAAGCATTAAAAGTTCCTTTCACCAGAACTAAGGGGCCGAGGAAAACTCCTCAAAAACAACCAACCATAATCCCCCCTCCACAAAACTTTACACTTGGCACAATGCAGTCAGACAAGCACCGTTCTCCTGGCAACCCCAAACCCATACTTGTCCATTGTATAAGCAGGCAGAGAAGCATGATTTTTCACACCAGAGAACACGTCTTCACTGCGCAAGTGTCCAGAGACGGCATGCTTTACACCACTGCATCCGACGCTTTGGATTGTGCTTGGTGATGTAAGGCTTGGATGCAGCTGC
>JAMQGT020010754.1:0-105000 GCA_024447675.2 Pterophyllum scalare | reverse complement strand
AACCCAATATGTTCCCAAGACATCAAATCCAGCTGCTTTATCAAAGCCACTGGTGTCTCACAGATACACAATTTTGACTTTGCTGCTGTGATGTGTGATAGCTTGGCCCAACAATAGCATAGAATCACCCTATGCTCACACACACACACACTTACTATTCTTAATTTCTCTCATGTTGGGAATACACCGGGAGCGGCAGTTTCCCATTCTGGCTCCAATTCCACATCTGGCGCTGATTGCACCCACTCAAGACAATGCCTGCGATTTAACAAGACATGGAGCCAGTTCCGGAACGTCCCGTAAGCTGCTCTCTGCTCTGCGTCGCTTAAAATAGCACTTGGTCCACTTTTTACAGGAGTCATATCAAGATACGCAGAGCAGGTAAGGAGGGCAGGCAGCTAGATACAGGGATGGCATTGAGAATCTGGTCACTTTTCATAACATAAGACCCTATACAGAGTACGAACTGTGCTTCTGAAATGCACCCATGATTCAAAGTCGTGTAAAAGATGAAACAAAACTGTGCTGAAGCTGCTAAATGAGTCATGAACAACCTCATTGTTAATTTGTCATTCATAAGTACACCCCTAATAACTTTTATTCCAGGAATCTAAAATAGATTATTTATTGACCGTGAGCTATAATATTATTCAATAATTAGACAGGGAATGAGCAAATCCTATGAACAATGATTGTGAACCGAAGCATCGCCTTGTGACTCATTAATATAGCATCTCTATTCTGGATCTTCGTGTACAAACAGTGTTGCACAAGAAGTTATCAGCATTGAGGACATAGTTACTTAAATAAACATGTAATAAAACCCTGTTTGTTTTTTCACCTGGCAAGCAAGGTAGAAGAAATTAATTAGTCATGCATCATGGAGATTTCAGTAGAGAGGCATCTGTCGAGTTAGGTCCACAGTTTGTTGGATAAAAAATGCAATTTTTGCCTCTGCACACCGCCACAATGGATTTTTAATCAAGCATTCAGTATTTTCAACTTCCATTTTAGGGGTTTTAGAAAAGTTTTACATGAGCTGTGTTACGGCCCTGCTGTGGCTTTCTTGATGTAAACCCTCTTTGTTTCTATCCGTGAAAGTGTCACTTGACTGTCGACCTCAAGAGTATTCTTGACTTGGTCGGATGTTGTGGAGTTGTTTTTCCTCCATCGCACACTCTGGTCCTCTTCTGTGCTCTTTCGGGCCAGTGCATTCATTCTTTTACCACGTTGTCAATTCGGTCACTTGTAAAATTTTTGCTCTCTCCAATATCTTTATTTTGTTTTTTCAGCCCAGCGATGGCGTCGTTCAGTGACGTTTCTTTGGGCTTTTTATTTTTGGGGCTTTTTCTTTCACCTTTAACTGAAGATGAAATCGGAAAGTTAGGGAGAGAGAAAGTGGGGAAGACGGGAAGCAAAGTGTTGTGGGTCAGGCTCGAACCCGGGTCGCTGCATTGAGCTTTGCGTCATAAGGCGTGAAGCGGCACCCTGGGCCTCATATTTATATTATATTATGTGTCCTTCATTTCTCACCTGGCCATGAAACTGCTTGTCAGTTGAATTGTCAATTAATTAATTTTGAGCTCCTGAAAATGGGGCGCTGTGTATATAAAAATGGCCGCGCTTCCTAAACAGTTAATGCAAAATGTTTGCAAAGCCCCTCAAATTAAAACCTAAAGTCTGCACTTCAGTGATTTAAAGACCTCTGTAGTGGTACATACAGAAGCAAATAACAATTCTATTTGATCATTAAGAGTCAGTTACTGACTGCATAACTTCAAAGTCACAAACTGTACGCCTTTACTGCCGTCACCTTCTTTCTCCGAGATGCGACTATTCCCACGACATGTGCCTCATCTCGTTGCAGTGTTATCCTTGAAAAGAACTGAAAAAAAATAGTTTGAATGTAATGTAATTTAGCCTACCATGTCAGTCTCCTTGATGGCTGCATCCATCATTGTCAGCAAAGGCTACATCACTGCTGGCCCCGAGGTTTCGCCAAAGGATGCTTGAATTCTGAATGTCTCACTCAGGTGTCTCAAATCATTGTGGGGAGGAACAGACAAGTCTAAGTGAAAGTGGCAGGGAAAACCATGGCCTGCTTACTTTCAACAAGGAACATCTTTCAAACTTGGAACAGAGATTTACATGCACGTGAGCTAGTGAAACTTTTACAATTGCATTTAGTGTCCATGAGAGTCTTATGGATTAAATGCAGGTGTGGTATCACTGTAAGATGGAAGATTCCCCATGTCATCCATCCAGTGAACGGGCTAAAAGAAGAAGAAAGAAGGTCTATTTCTGTTTTGTTTACTGTTGACATTTAAGCTGGGTAATGGCTAATCGTCCTCACGTTCACTAGGAGCCTATTTTATCATATTTCATTAGTGTGGCTCATTAGGATCAGATGAAGGCCTGGATCGGGCATTTCAGAAGAGATTCCTGGCTACTGAGTGATGTCTTTGACTCTCTCATCTCTCTCTTCCTCTACCTCAGACTTCAAGTAAGAAAAAAAAAAATACAGCTAAAAAAAAAAAAAAGGACATCAAAGGCTTTTATCTGCCTTTCATCATGTGGAGGTTGGCAATTTCACAAACCAGTCAATTAGAGCTTATTAAAGCCATCATACTGGTGCTATTCTACATTCAGCCATTAAACTGATCATGGTATATGGTGCTTTTTATTCATCTGAATTTATAACATTGTCATTGCCTTATGAATAGTAATGAAAACCAGGATTTATTGTTTTGTGTCCACATTAGTCTTGTCTTGGTGTAATTAATTTTACGAGGGCACCTCAGGATAGATGCCACGTTCTGATTCAAGAAAATGAATCAAGTTTAGCTCGTTTGTTGTTCGCGTTTTCCACTGATGAGAAATCCACAAAAACAACAAACCACCCAAAAAAAAGGAAAAAAAATAAAAATAAATAAATAAAGTCCTCACTGCTTCAAATAAAGGCAGAAAATGATCAAGAACGTGATATGCAGGGATTAGTGTTATCAGGGGGGCATCTGTCCTTCTTTTAAAAAAAATGTGATAGGTTTATAAATCACAGCACCTTGTGGGATTATATTAATCAACTTCTCATGATTATTATACATCACTTGATCACCTCGGGGGAATATTAGCTCACTTCATCAACATATTTATTCCCCTCAGAAATCTCTGCAACTCTTTTTGATGTTTGACAGAGTGCATTTGAGATACACACAATTACAAAAAAACATGCAAACTAAGAGAAAAATAAACAAATTTATTTTGGAAATGTCAAAACACATTTTTAAAAAGTGTGACGAAACCAGGCGCGTAAAAATAAATACACTGCATTTTTATCATCCCGCGTTCTGCTTTAACACAGCCGTCATCCTACGGAGCCAGCGTGTGTGTGTTCCCTTTGATGAATGCTAATGCACCCTGTGCTGGTTTGTCAATTTCTGGGACTTTTGTCTTGTATTGGTTCCACCTTGAACTGGATTCTTGGCCCAGTATGAGACAGGAGGCAGATTAATGCCACTTCTTTGAAATCTCAGTCACATTAGCAGCAGCACCAGCTCAACTATGAAGATAAATCTCGAGTTTGCCATCTGTCACCGCGTTAACTGATGTCCCGGTCCAAAAGAAAAGAAAAGAAAAGAAAAGAAAAGAAAAAAGATTTTTTACCCAAATTGAAAGCAGAAAGGAGAGACGGGGAGGCATCAGCGAGAGCTGCTCAGATTCTGCAGTGTTTTGAGTGCCTAGGCCTATGTCAACATTTTTTTTTCCTTTTAAAGACAGGATGCCAGCTTTCAAAGCATTTTTATTTGGATGCTCCCCAGTTCCCAGAAAAAGTCAAAAACTTTATGGCTGCCAGCAAGGAAGAAAATTTACTGTAAGTCACCAACAATAAGCTGGTGAAGACATCCATGAGCTAATCTGGCTGATATTTTAAACATGGCTTCATATAAAATCAATATGCTCCACTGAGGATATGTTTTCCAAGAACACTGGGGTTTAAAAAAAAAAAAAAAGAAGATATTATTAGAGTTCCTATATTAAATTCCTATATTTAACATGCATGAACTGTATGTACACTAACGACCCAAATGAATACGCTTCGACCACTAAGCTTTGTGACTAATGTTGTTACTGTGTGATATTCATCCTGAGAGAGCTGAACAATGATGCTTGGCACATAAGAAAGTGTGCACAAAAATCATGTCTGCCTTAATCAATTTCCCGTATAGGCATTCCTAATTTAAAAGAATGATGAGATGCAAACTGATGTCACAAATAACAAACAGCAGCAGGAAACTTCAAATGGAGTATGTAATAAAAGTGTTTTGCCTCCATATGCTTTAGAAGATATAAATCTTAAGAACTGTGAAGCCGTCTCCTTGTTCTCCTGCTTGTATTGGTGGCTTCCAAGATGCATGATAGTATTGTACTGCAGAGGGAAAGACAGTCTTTATTTCACTGCTGTGGCTGCACATTGCAGACCACCGAAAAGCCAGCTGCTGACAGTTTTATGGATCCAAGTGAAGGTTTCTCTGCAAACCAAGGCAAACTGAGGTTTATGTGTCCACAGAACAGAATGGCCATGTTGCCAAACAGTCTTAAGTGCACACACTGTTTATCTGCGTATCCTCTGAGAGATTTGTGCTGCTCTCAGATGAGAATCTAAGAATCTACAAACACGAATTTATCCACAATGTGCGCGGTGTGACTTTGCAGAATCTGTTTGTGTGTGCGGACGAGTCCCCTGGCCGTTTGCGTGCTTGCAGTGTTTCATTATGAGTGGGCTTGCGTGTCGTGCAGCATGCGAGTGATGAGTGCACTGCGTGTGAGAGAGCTGGGGCATTTGTCTGTGTAATGTGTGCTGGGTATATGCGGATTTGCTCACAGTAGGGATGTTTTGAAGTATCATGTTACATGTGATGTAGTCGTTCGCGCAAACAACTCCGCGCGCACACACGTTTGCCCCGCTAGTAGCAAAACTCTTAATTATTAAAGAGGGAGCACTGTTTTCATGAATTGGCAAACAAAAGGCAAGACTTTAAAGAAAACAGCCCCGCGGTGTGAAGAGCTGCATGTGTGTCGAGTCTCTCAACAAGTATGTTTGTACAGTAGAGAGCGTAACACTGCCAGGTGTACTGAGCTGTTTTTGTTCTTGTTTTTTTTGGGAAATCAATACTGTTTAATTTTTGAGATATTAAAAAAAAAAAAAAGATAAAATAGAATCACTGGAGCCACACACAGACATGCACATTATTCAAAGTACACAGCCCACACACACACAAATCTGATTGCTAATGCTTTAGAATTTGTGATTTTGTAATATCGCCTGGTATGTCAGTAAGGATGCACAGATCCAATCTTGGGCTCTGATAATGACCCCAAAACGCTGGATTGGACACCGGTGACACTGAGCCGATTCACGGCCCGATCCATTCATTTCAGTCCTGCGTTGTTCTGAGTTCAACAGCAGCTAGCGGCAGAGCTAACTTAGCATGGAGGAAGCTAACAGCAGTTTGGCAGTTTGGAGGTTTTTCATATTAAATGCTACATCAGCAGATTGCATGGTCAAATTTGGCTGTGATCAGTGAAAAGATGTGACAGTTATGCTTCCTCACTTGCTTGTCACTTTCACCCTCTTTATGTTCAGTAATCTAAGAAGCTAGAAGGCCATTAGGTCAGTATAACACTTTTTGATATGCTTTTATTATAATATAATAAAAGCTGCACAAACTAAAGTCATGACACTTCACATGAACATTGTTCATGTTTATTCCAGCTGTTTCCTGTCTGCTCCTCATCTGTGTGTGAGGAGGACGAAGGAGAAACTAAATGACAAAGAAATGACAGCAGGTTGCTGCCTCCTGACTCACTTTGATCTGAAAATAAGAGCAGTGCAAATAAAGTTGATTATATTGCTGATATTTTATTTTACAAAGCTAGGGAAACTGTTTAACTCAAGTTTTTGTTGCACATAAAATAATGATTTCCGGTCTGTATCTCATTGTAAAACATGCAGATTATTAATTTAATAACGGCACAGATGGCCACAGCCAAGGTAGCAGTGTGACGGGAAAAGGTTAGCTCGAGCCATCCCTCATATGTGCATGTATCTAATGAGATATTCCCCTGCAAGAAAAACTAAAAAAAGAAAAGGCCCGTGTATTTCTCAAAAAACATGTCTGCACAAACTTAAGCCTTGACACTTCAGCTCTTGTAGATTCATAAGACATTAGCAAGCTTACTGTGACAGTCTTAGGAAATAAATGAGTGATTAAAGCAAGTTTAGTAATCCAAATTTCACACTCATGAGAGAATTTCTGAAGTGATGTCTTAAAGTAGCCTGAGGGAGCAGATGGTGAATAGCATTTTATTTGGTGGAAGGGGGTGGGGGTGTGCGGTTGTAAGCTTGCAGCAGTGGCAGTTTACTTTAATTTAATTTTTCATGTCTCGTGAATTGCCTTTAGTTCCATAGTTGAGTTTGTTAATGGAAACAGAACATTTTGGCCAGGGTGTGCTTCATATCAAATGGATGAAATTCCCAAAAATTACCATTGTAGTCATTTTGAGACTAAAGCTGTTGCAATTGCATATAATTATAAATTAGAGACCTGACTGTGAAATCCATATCAGTATTCTAAAATTAAAATTTTGTGTACAAAGAACAAATAAATATAGGATATTTAGCTTGTTCATAGTTTCACCATTTGAAGCATGTGTATTTCTTTTCTGTTAGCCTTCACCCTTTACAGCTATAGACTTAATAAGCCATATTAACTCGATCTGTCTATCCATCTATCACTGTATTCAAAAATTATTTAAATTCACAGTTTTATTGGTTAAATACATTATTAATAAAACCTTATAATTGAGTAATTATAATAGTTTTCAATTATCACACATGCAGAGCTTTCAGAGTATGTGCAAAATACCTCCTTTGTGGCTCATTTATAGAACATTGTGCAGGATCCCTATCAAAAAAGGAAAATTAAAATGGTGCGGGCCAAAAACAAAAAAATTGGATCCATAAATCAGTCGATTTTAGAAATGTACTCACTAGGATGGGCCCTGTGTCTTGCTCTGAAAGGCTTAAATTCAGCTATAAATGATTAAAGTTCTTCCAATGACGCAACCTTCATGCAGCATTTTTACCTTAATATTTATATATTGTAGGGGGAGTATCATTAATGGCTGGAAAATGTGAAAATTTGACTCTATTAATAAGTGAGAAGACATTTATGATGAGATAAAAGGGATTTGAATTCTCAGAGTATGAGCACCAGTCATTTTACCATTTTTATAGTATATAAGGAAGCAACACTAAACAAGAGAACTGAGGGTGGACGAGTGCTACTTAAAGCCAAGAAATAAGTATCACCAAAAGAGTCTCCTAACATAGAAGTTCAGAGGAGTTCAGCAGTCAAAACAGAAGCTGTAATTAGTACAGCAAATGCCTCAAAACTAATTACAGGGGTGTGTCGTTTGCTGCGCACGGAGTCAAAGTATCATCACAACAAGACAAACTGGGTACAATCTAATTAGCGATCTCTGACAACATACATCGCCCGCGCGTCATGGCGGCATTAAAGGTGTTCTGACTAACTGCTTAGCCGTGCTTTCAGAAATGTGGTGCGGTTGGATGCAGCATGGTTGGAGCAGGAACTGGGGAAGCAGTCCAACCAGGAACAGCCACAGTCGGGGTAGGGGGAGACAGCAGAAACGGCACAAGAAGGGCTTGAACAGAGCAATTATCACGGAGAACAGAAAAAGGAACTAAACAGAGTAAAAGAGACAGACGAGGTACTGATGGTGATAACCCCTGATATATTTACCCCATCCAGACTTGCTGCTTCACAACTCACCAACATGAATTATGAGTTTTGTTATGGTGAATTTGACTCGCATTATGACTGCAAAATAGAATATGTAGTGAAATGAGCGGAAAGCTGTTTCTGGTTTCTTTTCCAGGCTCCAAATTTACACTATCCCCACGTGTATGTGCCAGGTGAGGTGACCGGAAAAGGCAGAAATTGCGGGGCAGCCATTACGCCATTCCCAGTGGGCTCCGTGTGCTCGACAGCACAGTAGTTTTTTACTGCAGTGATTCTAAAACTGGATTGTACTTGGTGATAGGCAGATTATTAGATGGATATCTTTGATGTTAAATTGGATTTTCTACAATATGCCTCCAAAACGTTTGTAGCACTGTGTCAGAGATTCCCTTCAAATTTCCAAGGCCTCAAAGAAACAGAAGGATCCCGCGAAGCAAAAAGGAATCAAGGTGTAACAAGGTGCAACTCACCAGGTAAAAGACAGTAAAGGAAATGAATGCTGTATGACATATTTCATCTAAATTCCTCATGTAATGCTAAAAACTTTGGTGTTTTTGACACCTGAAACATTACCCACATGACTGTTTGAACTGACATTAACAGATGTGCATATCACTCATTTACATCACTTTATGTATCAGTTTAGCAGCAAAGACAAAGGAAAGTCACCCTGACAGCTACATGAATGCAGCTTAGGAACACAAAAAGATGCATGGGGAGACCTGCAGTCAGTGGAACATCTGCGCTACACACAATTGTGCCGTGTATCCTTTGATTTCATCAGATAAAACAACCTTAATTGTTTCTGCTACTGTATGTAAGAAGACTCCTGCACTTGCACGTGTGCTGGCTTCCTAAGTCAGAGCCTTTTCTCACAACATCGTTCATCTTCTGTCGGTCTGAAGGTTAAGGACCTGCTTACCTGACCACCACATATCACCGATTGCGGTGTCACGCGAGTGTGACAGTGTAAGGATGCATGTCACGCTTTGGCTGCATACCACTGGCTCAGCTGCCGTAGTGAAAACATTTACAGTTTAAGGGCCTGCTGGGATCCTTGCTTTACAGTGTTGGATTCATTTCCGTCTTACTTCGAGTGGAATAGGAGGACTGTGTGAGTCTGTGCAGTCAAAGCTGATATTTATTGTCTCACAATGACAACGCAAATGTCTGCTAGAAGAAGCCAGTAACTAAAGCGTGCTGTAGTTGCTATTTTTATTCTGTTCCCATGACATTGTTTTCTAGTTGAAAGGTTAAAATATGATTTAAAAATCACACCATTCTCCTTTAGCTTTGTTTATTCATCCATCCTGTTCACTGGTTATGCAACTTAGGGTTGCAAAGATGGAAGATTGAAGGGTGGGATGTGTGCAGCAACTAATCCCAGCTGAAATATCCCTGGACAGATCAACAGTTATTAGATCCATAGATAAATATGAGTACTATGAGCTTTTTTGTCACTTTGCCACGTGAAGGTTTTAGCTATGAAGATCTTCTTTAGGCTGGTTCCTCAAGGGGTCGCTATAGCTTCCATCTCACCTTGTCCCTAGCACCCTCCTCCGTCACATCAGCCCTCTGCATGTCTTCACTACATTCATGAACCTTCTGTGGTCATCCTCATTTCCTCCTGCATGCCAGTTGCATCTTCAGCATCCTATATGCATTATATCCACTATCGCTCCCCTGCACATGTCCAAACCTTTTCGACCTCGGCTCTCTAGCTCCAAAAACACTCACTGTCCCTCTGATGTAGTCATATCTAATCTTTTCCATCCTGGTCACTCCCAACCAATATCTTAGCATCTCCAACTCACCACCTCCAGCTCGGCCTCCTGTCTTTCTGTAAGTGCCACCATCTCCAAACCATACATCACAGCAGGTCTCGCTGTCACCTTGTAAACCTTCCCTTTCACTCTGGCTGCTGTCCTTCTGCCACAAATCACCCCTGACACTCTTCTCCACCCACTGCAGCCTGCCTGCACTCTCTTCTTCACCTCTCTTGTGGTCTGTCTCTTGGTTTGGATGGTTGTCCCCAGGTATTTAAACCCATCCATCCTCACAACCTCTATTCCTTGGAACTTCACCGTTACACCTGCTTCCCTCTCATTCACACGCATGTTCTTCTCCCGACTTTCATTCCTGTACTCTCCAGTGAATATCTCCACTTCTCCAGGCTCTTTTCCCACCTGCTCCCTACTCTTATTACAGATTCTCAGCTAA
Source organism: Pterophyllum scalare (assembly GCA_024447675.2). Lineage (NCBI taxonomy): Eukaryota > Metazoa > Chordata > Actinopteri > Cichliformes > Cichlidae > Pterophyllum > Pterophyllum scalare. The sequence continues at coordinate 94,954 of JAMQGT020010754.1, read as the reverse complement.
GATGATACATTCCTTAAAAGTAATAAATGTAGCAAAACACTACAGCTACTGAAGTTACAGCATTAATGAATACACCCTTTCCACCAAATGTCCCTTTAGACATTATGAGGGCTCAGGTTTAATCATTGACAAATATCTTATTAAAATGACAGTTATCCCCAGAAATGTGCTCCACATCTTCTAATTTCACAGTTTCATGTTCGCCCTGACATTAGATACCTACTGTACGTGACTATTAGTCTTCTGAGGCTGTGGATCAAAGTAAAAGCTCTTCAGATGCTACTGCAGTTAAAGAGAAGACTGCTTCACGGCGCTGGATGCGCTTATGAAGTGTTGTGACTGTGTCGTGCTCAAGCTTGATACAATACCAATAATTATGACTTATACCTGGGAGCTAAGTGGACAGCTTGCGCCACTTGTTGAACAAAGACGCAAAACTCTCCACACCTTTGTGAAGTCTGAGCTCTGCCTGACGAAAATTACAGCCACTCCACATCACTGCGATCACAAGTGACAACTGGACTATTATGCATGTGATAACTTGCATGCTGAAATAATTAGAACATGTTTTGCCATGAAACTGGCACAGACACAACAATAGGTTTTTTTTTTTGTGGCTAAGTGCACTAAAACATTTGACACAAATATTGTTTGCACAGCTCCAGCTGATCAAAAGCAACCAAGAAAAACTGTAATATATAAAGTATACCTTAAAAGCATGAAAACTAAGACGTTTGTTTAACAATATCAAAGACTGTCAGTTATCCTCAGGACCTTAGCATGTTTTTAATAAATATGGTGGCAAGGACTAGAAATTAAAGCATTAAAGAGCCATAACCACCCCCTCCTATGCACAGAGTATTAGCCCCCGCTAAAAAGTGGCACCCCATGGATACAGATTTTTCAAGCATGGTGGCTGGAGGTCAAGGTTCCACCTAAAAGTGTAATTAATATATAAAATTATAAAAGGGAAAGGGTGAAGGTGAGAGGCATGAGAGGAGGGCAGGCAGACAAATACAGTGGCTATGCTGAGAGACAGCTCGATACAGTAGATAGTCATTTTCTGTGCGCTCTGTATTACCAGCTTCATAATCATGCTTTTCATGCTTTTCATCCAGGGCCACATTACTATGGCACACACCCTACAGACTGTCTGATTTCTCAAAGGGCCTTAGCATATTGAATCAATTCAAGTGAAACAGAGCCAGCACAACGTAATAGGAAAGGCAGCTCTATCACGTTACTGTGGGACATTACAGAGTCTCCTGTATGACAAAAATGTTCATTCAGATGCTCGGTGTGGACTAAAAATTCAAACAATGATTTGAATTTATTAAAAATAAAAAGGGTGGGGGGGGCTATTATCATCATTATCTATTTATAAGGCAAGAATTCCAGTTCACAGCATGCTTTGAATTCCTGCTGCTCTCAGATGTTTTTCATTGTTGGGCAATTAAAAGAGAATATGAAGGCCATACTGGAACAAATGTAGCCTTTTTTATTACTTTGATCATGGTTAGCAGGTATAACAAGAGGAAGAAATTCTGGAATACTTTTAGATATATGTCGAAGTCGTTTTGTGTGCGGCTCCTCTTCTCTCTGTTAGTGACTTTCTTCATTTTCATACATCTGGCAATGCGATGCAGCAGATCATGAGGTGATCTTTCTCCCAGCTCATTACATAAGGACTCCTGTGAGGACCCCCTTGATGTTACATGTAAGCATGCTGGGTGAGTATCTTTGCAGAGCAAAACTTAAGTTCCACTTAAAGGAAGAAAACGAGCCCAAAACAAAACTAATCAGCAAATGAGAAACAATCATAGTTGACAAACTTATTTTCGACATTGCCATCCTCCATTCTCCTAAAGTTCCTCACTCTTTAGGGCCTTTATCTCACAGGGTCCCAGTATCGCTGCAGCCAGTGTGTCAACGCACCACTACTGATCGACGCTTTGTGAGTATCCCTGCGATCCCGGCAGCATCAGCAGCTTGCAATGGAAGTTTATTGCAACATCTCCTGCATGTCTCTGCTCATTTAGCTTCTTGATGGGTTTGACTGTGGTGAAAATGGCACTGTGACCAATTTTCCTCCTTTTGTCTGCTGCTCAGTGGGATTTGGTGGGTCTGCAGTACAAAGAAATGATTGCGCTTTGTCATGAACACTGCCCATAGCTGTTTGTCAAGTGTCTCGCCTTTGTTTTTTTCACATGACGAGAAAAGACCCAATTATATTCATTCAGAAAGTGCGTTAGAGCGTTTTCAAACGTGAGCAGGAAATGTGAAGACACAAAACGAAGCCCCGACGTGAGGTCGGTTTGTTTTGATCTTTCTCCCGCTCTCCATTGGTCAATACTAATGCAGTTTGCACTGGCAGAAAAGCAGATAGCGACTGTGACTGTAATTGTTCAGCTAAAATCAAATTAATAAAGCAATTAATCAAGTGCAGAAATTATCTTTGTGCAGAATAATAACATTAAATTACAGGGAACCGGGGGCTAATTTTGTCGTACCCTGCTAAGCAACAATCAATTTGAATCAATTTTTTAAAGTGGCACAGACTTTTAGAATCTCATTCCCCTGCAGCAGCGCACCACTCTGTAGATATTTATGAGTTAAGAATAATACCCGTTGAATGCTGGAACCTGACAAACCTTCTCTCCGCATCACGTGGTCACGCCTTTAACGCGTACACGGTGCACATTCCAGCAACTAGGTAAACCCAAGGCATAAGAAAGTTATTTCATACTGTCTACACAGTGGAACTTGCTGTCACCGATGTACGCCACATTACAGGATGGCACAGAAACGGTATAGAAAGGCATTCGCTGACAACTGCGTGCTCAGATTTTTTTGTCCACTTGCTCACCACAATGTTTTATCACTGCTCGTGTTCCTCTCATAGTGGCGTTTTGTAGTCGCAATGCGGAATGCGTTTGTAGTGCAAGGCAAACATCAGTGATGAAGAAGGCTGAAATTTGGTATGCTGTCAAGAGCTGAAACACTGTCCTTTGTGCAGGCACCAGAATTTCTTTTCTTTTTTTTAATTCTGTCTTGTTTGCTCCAGCGAGTGACATTAAATGTGTTTTTGTGGGGGAGTCGAAAATCCATAGCATGTCTTAACCTGTAAATGTGGCTTATAAACACACAACCTTTTATGTGCCACTGTTTCATGTGTGACAAAAGTCTGATCAGCGTCTAAAGATGTCTCAGGATGGCGAGTTTTGCTTCAAAAGTGGCTTCTGACAGTTTTTCTTTTTATTCAAATTCCAGAGAGAGGGAATTAAGAACTTTTGTGTGTCCTCTCATTCGCTCTCTGGCACTATTTTACACCCCCCCCCCCATCCCCGCTACCCACTGTGTTCTTAAACATTGGCATCTGTGTCTCTACAGCAGGGTCGTTGGATCAGCTTGGCCGCTGCGGTGGCGGTCACAGCAAAGCTGCGTGCTCCATGTCAATAAGACCTCAGCTCAGCTTCAAGACCCCAGGCTGTCAGAGCGCAAGTCTCATCAGATCACAGTAGGACTAACGAAAACCTCAGCAGCTCATGCAAATGCATTCTGGTTTAGATTCCCTCAGCAGCCCTGTGGTTTGACTGAAGTGATTCCAAATGCTTACTGCACCAGGGTGGCCTGATAGAATTAAATTATTATCTACAGCAAAAAAATAAAATAACTAACTGGTCATCAACAAGATGATTTAAAGGGTGGAATCTGTGATTTAAGTTAACAATCAGAAAGACAGAGGGCTGGTTTGCCCTGCAGGTCTGTTTACAGTGCAGGCACAGCTCAGAAAAGACCAAATCGATCCAGAGCTACTCACCGACTCCAATTACCCTAACAGGAGAATGATGATGGGGATCATCTGCTATGCCACACAAACCCAGTCAGGGTCGCGTCGGCCACATCGGCTACTCGTTTTCTCATTTTTCACTCAGAATCTCATGGTCTCCAAACAACCATGAACTGATGGTGTGTAATCTAGCCTTCCCAGTATGACATGGGAATTTGCTGATTTAGAAACATAAGTTCGCTCCCCATTTGTGCATACATGTTTAATGAGTGATCACTGACAGGGTGTAGAGAAGCTGCTTGGCAACGAAACCGCCAGATTGCACTTTTTTACTTTAAGCATCTCTGTAATGTAGCAACAAATCTATAACAAACAGACATTTTACACTAATGTTATTAATGAAAGCTTCCATGTAAACTGATCAGCAGCTGGTGTTGTCCTGTTGATTGAGTAGGAGACAGAAAAAAGAGCCTGCATTTGGAAGTTCTCCTTTTCCAAATTAACCAGGTATTTATTGTGCATTACAAAATGTGCTTATACAATACTCCCCAGTTATAGTTACAATGCTTGTGATGCTAGCTGATAAGACGTGTCCATTAAACCTGAAGGTTTTTCTTCATTTGCCATTTTGCAGATTTTTCTCTACATTTAGTAACAGAGCACAAATAGTTAAAATAAAGAACAAACTTGCAAACTGAGTGAAAGCACAGTCTCTGCAGCACAACCAATTCCACATCACACATAAACTACGCACACAAGCGAAGACAAATTTTCAGTGGTAGCACTGTCACAGAAGTCCTGGGGCTAAGAAGCTTTCTGATTTACTTTGGTAATCCCTGCTGTAAGTCCCCTTATGACTGTCAGTGTGCACCGCTGATGCTAAATAAGAGAAGAGAGCAGCACAAAATGTAATTACTCTAAATCTTTATTTTGTTTGGATGTAATTAGCAATGTAGCACTGCAACCTTGGGAAGATTTCCATTTGTGCCAACAATCTGAAGTAATATTCACTGTGCACGTATGTTTTTAGGAGGGTCTGCTAATCATAGCAAATGACAAGTTATTAGCAGTTTTGTGGATTTTGTATAAAAGCAAATGTTACTAAATACAATATGGCTTTTAAAAATGTGCCACGTTGCTCTTCGACATGTTTGCTACTTTTATATTTTAATTTTTTTTTTTTTTAAAAACCCACAGATAAGTGGTTTTTAATGTTTTTACTGATGCTAAATCATGTTAATAAATACAAAACTTGTTCTCAAATAACATGGGTGCAAAGAGGTTAATGGGTATTTGGAATAAGGGACGTTTTGTATGTTATTGAGAGATGTTTTCTCTCCCCTGGGAGAAACAAGCAGACTTGCATGTTGGAAATTGTGATTCTAAGATTGGGTGAAACATAATGCACTTCACCTATATGCTGCGCAGTAGAGGGGAAAAAATGGCTTTCATTAAATTACACTGAAGTTTATACATCAGTGATGATAAGCTCTCGGAGGGGCCAGCCATCGCACTGGCCGTAAGATTGAAATGTGCCATCTCCCACTATGTGAGGAGAAAAATGAAAGATTGAATTCATTTTTTCTTTTCTTTTTCGAGATGCATATAAAAAAGGAAATTTCATCAGAGAATAAAGAGAAACTGAAGTAACAGGAAAAGACAGGAATCGTAACCACCGAGATCATATGCTTCCATCGAGATACCGACGCTAGCAATGCAAGTGCTAGACCAGCCTGCTACACAGTGGAGCTTAATAATGAGTGCTATTACAAAGTCCAGATGTGCAGTGCATAATCCATTTTCTAATTTGATTAACAAATTGTCAATACAAGCTCAGGCTCTTTAGGGAGGCTACATTAAGTTGCATCAAGCACTAATTTAGCTGTCTGGTAACTACTGCAGCTTGCAGCAGTACAGGCACCAGAAAACATGCGTGTCTCAGCTTGCCCCCCTTTAAAGCAATTTCAAGCACATGTCAGACAGTGGTGTCATTGCTGTCCACATATTAGGAGAGAGGTATCATTATCCTTGTATTCAGCTTGCAAACACATGCTGAGAATGAACTGTGGTCACCCGACCTGATGCTTGTGACAGCCGATGTCCCGCGATCAATTAAAGCGTGTGGCTTCTTTGCTAGAAGAAGAAATGCGACAATTAAAGCCGGGATGCCTTGAGATGCTGCTTTCACAGTTAAATTTTTTACAAATTAAATCAAATTGACTTTGCTCCGGTTTGACTTTCAGTTCCACTGTGTGCATTGGATCTTCATCAACACTAATTGCACTTCAAAGAGGGTGAGAAGATTGAGGGATCTGCCGTGACAGCTCAGGACATGGGTAGTAGGCATGTATCCAGTATACAGTAGTGGGGAGGAAAATGGAAAATATACCCTGCTTGGTTACAAGATAGAGCAAAAAATTAGCTTTCACACTTGCCCGCGTTCATCATCAGCGAGAGAAAGAGGCATATCTGACAGGCTCTTAGTTGTTAAAGCAATCTTAACAAGCCAGCCTTTGGAAAAATTGCAAAATGGCAAAATACTTGGCTACTGTTTGGACATAGTGAATTGGAATAATTGCAGTTAAACTCGAGCTCTGCAGTGAAATATGTATTGGTCTATCCACGCGCTTTATGACTCGATTTGACAGGATGTCGATGTTTTGGGGTTTTTTTTTTTGTGTATCTGTGTGTCAGGAAAAGACTGTGTTTTCTATTTAGGCTTGTTGTTCCCGTAGTAGCTCCATACCTCACTGGGGTCGCTTGATAGAGAACTGATAGATCCAAGGGCATTAATCCATTAGGATTCATGACCTGCCATCTTTGGATCATTTTCTTCAGAGTGAAAGTGTTGTCACTTGGACTGGACTCGGTGCCCTTAATTTGCACAGCACGAGGGCCGTGTGTCACCAATAATCTTGATGTGTTGAAGGTTTCTGAGTATGTGGTCCGAACTATTCAGGCTGACAACAATGGAATTTGCGACGGAGGAAGCATACACATGTTTGTAGTCTCACACGTGCCTTTGAATTCAGGTGTTTTCAGTCCCATTTCCATGGCAGTATAAAATCAAACACCTAGCCATGCAGTCAGCCTTCACAAACATTTATAAAAGAATGAGTCATTCTAAAGAGGTCATTGAGTTTGAGTGTGGCACTGCAAGTCAGTCTGTGAAAGTTACAGAGCACGGGACACAAAGTGCTGAGGTGTATAGTGCATAAAAGTCATCAGTGTTCTGCTGACTCAATAACTGTAGAGTTCCAAACCTCATCCAGCTTCAACATCTGCACAAAAACATCATGGTTGTGGGGATGGTGGGCCTGGGGGTTGAGTTCCTTTTTGTGTAGTTTTGTTGCAATTTTTCTGGTTGTGTTTCTTAAAGTTTAGTTTTCTCAGTTTGTTGTTTGTGTGTTCTGTGTTTAGTTTCCCTTCCTGTTGTGTTTGTGTAATGTTTGATTCCCTCTGTCAAGTTTTCTGTGTTAGGTCTGCGTGTGTGTGTGTGTGTGTGTGTGTGTGTGTGTGTGTGTGTGTGTGTGTGTGTGTTATGTTTGGTCCCTTCCTGTTTTATTTTGATAGTCCTGTGTTCCCTGTGTGTTATGTTTAGTTTTGCTTCCCCTGTCTCCTCTGCCTAATTGTGGTCAGCTGTCATCCCACCTGTTGTTACTCCCCTCGTTTAGCCCTGTGTAGTTGTCTGCGCTCGTCTTTGTCGGGTCCTAAGTCTTTGTGCGCTTAGGTTAACGGCCGTGCTGTGTGTGTTGAGTTTCGAGTTTCTAGTTTTCAAGTATTTAGTCTTCGTGTAGCTGGCCCCTGTCCAGCCTTGATCCTTTGTGTTTATTTTCTGTAAAAGTTAAGTAAAAATCAGCTCTCGCCTCACGTCCTGCTTTGAGGTCCTCCCTGCCCTGCCTGCCGCACCCAGCCGTGACAAAAAAAAACTGTACACCAGTAGCTTCACAGCCCAGTGCTTTTGTCCATAAAGTGTAGGTAATCTGGTGTTTTTGCTCAGTGGTAGCATGTAAAAATGTCAGTCACCCTTTATCATGAAAAACATGTTTATCTTTTCTCAGGAAATCATTTGTCTTATCACCACCATTTATTTATCATTTCCTGTGTCAGCTGTGCTTAAGTTGGATTAGTTTACCTAACACCTCTTTGATAATGTGCAGCAATTCACAAAGAGGGGGGGGGGTGTTTTATATTTTGCCCTGAATCTTTAGAAAGATGTCATGTTGGATTTTTTGACTACGGATAGGAAAAGGTTTTTTTTTTTTTCTGTTCACCTAGCAGCCTTGACTTGACAGACTGTTATACAAGTTAATGTGGAAAATGACTTTGTTGGAGCCGACAGCTCAGATCACTAATGAGGATTAGGCTTTGTTCTGATTGAGGCACCTCATTCTCAATCAAAAAAATCGCAAATCAAATGGATGATGTTGTTTGCATTTGTCGCTTCCCTTGATGAGAGGGCAGGAAAACAACTGAATCTGTTTATGTTCGACTCGTTTAACAACCAATTAGTCATAAAGCTTAAGCTTTAAGCACAATTTAAATGGACAAAATTAGAATTCCCACTCCTTACCATGTGGAATTAAAAGTGCTGCCTAACTTATGAGCCCATTTTTTTGGTGCCAAAACAACATTAACATTATTTAAAAACAAAAACAAAAAAACATACTCACAATGGCGTGAAGTAGCAGTGTCACAACCAGCATAGTTGTCATCACCCCGGTATAGGTCGTTACTATTCATGCAAGACCTTCATTAAGAAGTGAAATCCTTAGTGTGTTGAGGCTGGCATACCAAAATGCAATGTTGTATAGCAAAAAAATAGTGTGAGTAGCACTTCAGTGATCCAGACAAATTAGTTCATCTCCGTGGGAGCAGCAGCTCAGGAAAAATGCTGCTGAAGCGCCGATCTAACCAGGCTGTCCATCATTACTTGAAACAGAAGGAATCACCCTTAAAACAAGACAATTACAATAAAATCAGTCATAGAAGCAATCATATCAGCTGTGGTGGAAACTCTGGCTTTTTTTTTTTTTTTTGGTAGGGTTTCTTTTGTGAAAATAATTTCTAAGAAACATCTGTGCATGGCCAGAAAATGTATTTTTCTAATAATGACTGCAAAAGAAAGGGAACCTATTTGCTTATTTTTAAAAGGGGAAATGTCATTTGTTTTTACAGACTCAACAGCACACATTTCTCTCTCCTGTAATAACTCCTGGCCGCTGTTTGATCATGCCCAGGTAAAGAAGAGGTGCCAGTGAAGGAGTGATAACTTAGTGAAACTTGCAGGTGTAAGACATGCAACACCGGGCACAAAGAGCATTCCAGCTCTGCCATGTGATTAGAGACAAAGTTATTATTTTTTAATTATATTACTGTTATTATTTTGCATTTTTCAGCACTTAAACGTTTTGAAAGGTGTAAGAGAAGCATCATGCTGAGTTTGATAACTTCTGAGTATGATTCAAAGCTATTCGATGACTGCAAGGCCGAGCACAGGGCTATTTCAGGAGTAACCTTGGTGTAATGTGCTGTAATTTTACAGCTTCCTCTCTATAAGATCTAAGCACATAGTTCCTGCTTTCATTAAAATAGCTGCCATTTTCATCACAACAGATGCCCCTGCACTCAGCACATGTCCAAGGTCATAAATCCAGATTACCTACTTCTTGTGTCGCATCTTGAGCCATCTGGTGTGATTTAAGAAGTAGGCAATAGTGTTTTTTTTTTCTCCAACTCTCTGACCAAAGAGAAGGATGGCAACTGTTTGGAAATGACTTGGCCACGACTTCAGACAACATCTTAAGGCTATTAGTGGTTCAATATTCACTTATTTTTATGGTGTCCTGAAAACACAAATATTTGTGATTAAAATTAATTTTGCTGTCTAACTGCGCTTGGCTGATTGCTGTGAATCAAGGAGGTGACATGAAAATGATATTATTAAAGCTGTTTAGACAGTGCAGTTGATTTTTGAAGTGATTTTATATATAATATAAATATCACTTTTTCCTGTTGCCAGAATCCCTTGATATACAGAGGAGTTTACGGGTGGCTCAATGGCTGCAGGGTTCATCGTGTCTAAATGTCTGCACTTTCTTCTTGTCTGTCAAAGGGACAGCGTTCCAGAAGAAGTCTTGTGGTTTGTTCAGATCAGCTTTGTAAACCTAAGCTGTGTTGCCCTGTCCTTTATAGGAAGCGGAGGCTTTCTCCTGGCAACCCTTCCAAATGAGAACGTTTAACATGCTGACTGAGACCTGTGGATTCTGAGATGCAGCTGTGATATAACCTTTCTGAATCCAGAATGATGCCCTCATGACCCTTCCTAGATTGATAGACATTAACGTGGTCTTTAAGAGGCAGTTGTTGCTGCCCTCCATCCACTTTTCAGATTGCAGTAAAGGTTTCTGGTGTGACTAGCGCGCTACCACTCCTGTGTAAACTAGATGTTCCTTTGAACTCCTTTGCGCTCTTGTAAAGGTTTTGTTTTGCCTTCCAAGCCTGCCTTTTTCATATCTTCATATTCATATCTTGTTGCCCTTTTCTTTAACTGAAAGTTTAAAGTATTATACACATGCTTGGTTATATCCAGGCAACATCTGCTATTTTTTTTCCCCATTCTTTGGAAGTTCTGTTTTCACCATTGGTTCTACAATTCCACCACGGTCTTTGAACTTGTGTAAAGAGCGAACATCATCTTCTCTTTCAAATCCATTGGAATTTCATGTTGTTCTATCGCTGGTAATGAGAGCTGGGTCTCCAGCTAAACTGAGGAGTTTTCAGCAGTTTTCAGTCAGGGATTCCAGGACCAAAGGTTTGGAGATCAGGAGCCGGCTCAACCCTGCGCTCTTCCAGAGCGATGCTGTCGACACGAACTTCGACTGGAACTTTCTCGGGTGCCAAAGGATGAACATTCAGCAGAAGCAATTTGAAGGAGCATCCCGACCCCAAAAGGGTGCACGTGTGCTTGAGTGGGAAACGAGCCAAATGTTTTGGGGTTTTTTGTTTTCTTTTTTTTGGCCCATTAGTGGCCAATAACACATCTATATTTATATATATCTATTAAAATTTATGAACCCGGTTTTGGATTCAGAAATCCAAAACTAAGGTGAGGTGGATGAAATTCTGACATGTCAAATTAAAGCTTGCATTAGATTGCTTGTAATGTCATAAAAATGGAATCTACATTTTTATGACACATTTGCGGGCAAAAGATGGACAGTGGAATTGCCCATGTGGTCACTTTTTTATGTCAACACCCCAAGTAGGAGAAAACTGTTTTTCCCCATAATAACCACAGGGACCACTGAAACACCCCTGCCACCACTGTGCCTAAACAGGCAAACATGAACCAAATTAACTTAAATTGGATGCTTGCATGATCAGGGACGTTGCTCCAGAGGCGGTGGCAGACTGTCTTTTAGTTTTTCCTGCTTTCCCCAGAAAAAAAAAAAACACTTTCGTGTCCTATTTAATTTTGCTCTAAATGTTGAACTGTGAATTCTCTGCTGCCACACTGGTAACTAGAATTACCTGTGCCAGCTAATGGCTCAGTCACACAGGACTAAAAATAGGACAGCAGCAGCCTCCTTGCTCTTCACATTCAGAGACCAATGCAAATCGTGCAGCAGCTACGTCACGATTTGTGGAGGACATTCTGAATTTCTGTTTACAAGCTATGAGGTTTTGGCTGGACTCTGAATAGGAGTAGTAAATGCAAATTTCTGTGCATGAGTCTCTCTTATTGCCATTTTATTAAGCAATCACAAACCCAGTCCCAGTCTTTGAAGCAACCAAAGGCAATGGCGCGTTCATTGTACACAGACCAAACAATATATAGCATAAACCAGAGTTTTGAAGTTGGGGGAACAATCCCACCAGTGTATTGATCACAAGTTGGCAAGACTGTCTAAATAAGGGACTTCCTGCAAGCAATAATTATTTATCTTTTCTTGTTCCCATATACACTGTATATTGGCAATATGGTGTATTTATTGATGTGCTTCTACATACATAGAAATCACCTGATAAGTGATCAAACACTTGCAACTGTGTAGTTAAAACATATAGGTGTCATGATCCTGGGCCGGTGGCCCAGCGTTATGTTTTGTATTTAGGTCTGCGTCCTTGTCTTGTGTCAAGTCTGCGTCTCTGTTCCCCTTGTGTCACTTCCTGTTTTCGTTTTGACAGTCTCGTGTTTCCTGTGCTTTGTGTTTAGTTTACTTCCCCCTGTTTTTGAGTTTCGTTTGGTGTAGCTGTCCCTGCCCAGCCTCGCCGCCGCCGATGGGAGCGCGGTCGGCCTCCGGCTCCTCTCCGCCGCCGCCGCCGCTGGGAAGCGCGGTCGGCCTCCCCTGTTGCCTGGGGCTCCTCTCCGCCGCCGCTGGGAGCGCGGTCGGCCTCCCCCGTCGCCTGGGGCTCCTCTTCGTCCTCCCCGCCGCCGCTGGGAGCGCGGTCGGCCTCCCCCTGTCTTTGTCTGGACTGTGTTTTCGGACTCTGGGGCCTGGGTGGCCCTTCTGACCTTTTTTGTCCTCTGGACTTCTGTTTTCGGACTCTGGGGCCTGGGTGGCCCCTTCTGACCTTTTTGTCCTCTGGACTTCCGTTTAGGGACTTTGGGGCCTGGGTGGCCCCTTCTGACCTTTTTGTCCTCTGGACTTCCGTTTTGGGACTTTGGGGCCTGGGTGGCCCCTTCTGACCTGTTCTCTGGACTTTTGTTTTTGGACTCTGGGGCCTGGGTGGCCCCTCCTGTACTGTTGTCCTTTGTTTTGTTTTGTCTTTTGGGGTTTTTTTGTTTTTGTTTCGGTGTTTAGTTTACTTCCCCCTGTATCGTTAGGTTCATTTGGTTCACCTGTTGTCCCCTGGTGTGTTCACTTGCCCTAATCCCCTTGTGTGTATTTAAGCCCTTGGTTTTCTTTTGTTCTTTGTTCGGGTCCTCGTCTGTTCATCTGTGTGATGTCGGCTGTGTGTTCTGTTTGTTTTGAAGTGTTCCAGTTTTTGAGTTTCGTTTGGTGTAGCTGTCCCTGCCCAGCCTCTTTAATTAAAGCTTTTTTTTGAGTTCACCTCTTGTCCTGCGTCCTGCTCTGGGGTCCTCCCTGCCTTGCCTGCACCAGCCGTGACAATAGGCATGTGTTTCTATTGATTTTATTTATTTGTTAATTTTTCTGATGGTGCAAATTTTAAAAAAAAAAGATTTGAAACATGTAACAGACAAAACAGTCTGAGGTTGAGGCAAGAAGTTCAAAAAATAAATAAATAAAGGATTTATATCAAATAACCATTTCTGCTTGCTTGACATTCGTTGGTATCTGATCTTCTGTCTCTTGTCTGTCTGGAGCGATATTTTTCAGTACATTAGCGGAAACTTTTTCCAATCTAGTAAGTTTCTAGATGTTGAGCGAGAGGCCTGTCACATTCCATAAGAAATTAAAGAAACGAAAAGTGTTATATGTCAGCTTGAATGTCAGTTTGCCAGCATGAGGGGGAAAGCAAAATCTTATCAGCTGAGGCCATTTAGTAAAGTTTCCATTTCACTCTTTCATTTTCAGTCTGCCTGTGGTTTGTACCTGACACCAGGATTTTATTAAGGTTCGGCGCACTTTGTTTTCAGGGGGAGGTAAACACTCAGTCACAGCCACACTTTGTGATTTTTGCCATGCTGCCTTTAAAGGATTTTGCACCTTATGGCTCAATCACATAACTCACAGACCTTATTATTTACATTTAGTGAGCTTTGACCCAACATATGAGCGCTCAGTCATTGTAAGACCAGCTTTAACCCAACATTAGAATTATGCCCATTGCTGTGTGCAGGCCCAATGTTAATTTGAGACGTTTGGAAAGGAGGGATGTGGATAAAAATTTCTTTTTCCTGCAGTTACGTCTGCATGTCTTGGCTCATTCAGCTGCCTGTCTGGTTTGTTGACATAATCAAAGCACCGCACACTGGCTATGTTATTGTTTTTTTTTTTTAAATATACCAAGGTTCAGACCTTGGTGACCTCAGTGGTGGATACAGCTGTGATTCAAGATGCTTATTTCCTGTAATTTCCTGCAAATTTAAAATTTCAGTACGCTCGGACAAAAATGTTTATTAAAACATCACAGTGACACAATATCCTGTGTTTGGTTGGGGTTACTATAGGATATTTTTTGACTCGCTGAAGAAATATACCAAAATGTGATGGTACATGTTCACAAATGGTATGTAAATGACAGAAATGATAAAAATTATGGAGGGAGTAATCCCAGCCTCTTCTATATATCTGTCAACCCCGTAAATGAACTGTCTTACCTCCAGATGAGACCCACTGACAAATCTCCATCTGATTTTGCTTGTTGTTCCTTGCATTGCCTGTCGGCAGCAGTGCTTTGACCATAAACAGCAGGTCCAGACACGGTACATTAAAAAAGTGCTAGCACTGCTCCTCTCCTGGGCCTCACTTTGAGTGCCGCCCACCCTGACGCCCTGTCCTTTTTATGTAACATTCCTGCTTAGTGCAGCTTTAATTTTGGATTCTCACTTTAGAATAAAATCAGACAGTGCAGTCAGTGGATATAACTGTGCCAGGAGGTCTTCTGTATCTGCCAAGGACCACTGAGGATATGGCACTTCTTCACTGAAGCACAGTGGGAGAGCTACTGACACCTTAGTAACCCTGGGCCTCGTGATGGAGAATCTCGCCTTACCAGGTGGACATGCTCATTGTGCTACTGCCTTATCTCTTCAGGGCCATTCCTCCTGAAGATCACTGGGACTGACAGAGCAGAAGCACAGGCATTCCTACAGAAATTTCTGGAGCGGGCAAAGCCCCGGAGAGAGTGCTGGCGATGCAGGCGGGAAAAATCTAAGGTGTCTGGACTAAGGGCTGTCTGGAGTATCCTAAACAGTCTCTCTGCGGTTTAAAATCTAGTTTGTTAATTACCATCACTGGGCTATATTAGGGATGTTTCACTAATAAGCATGGTGAATGAAGACTCTCTTTTGCTTTTACTGCCATAGTGTTAAAGTGGTAGAGAAACAATTTAAAGCACCCTTGAGACTGGATCGATGAGATGGCCCATTTGTGTCCTAATCCATTATATTTGACAAGGGATCCTATATCTCAGGATGAATTGTTATTGTGTCACTGAAGCAGGAGTGCAGTTTGATGGCATCTCATTACAGAAGAAAAAAAAGTTTAAATAGTCACTGACACGTGCTGTCAGTGCGTCTTAATAGAAATTAATTTGTCTTCACAGCAAGAAGTTGGAATGATGTGGTGTGATTTCTGTGTGGCTTTTGCATGTTCTCCCTGTGCCTGTGTGCACAGTTTCTCCTACAGTCCATGTGCATGTGCATATTAACCGGTGTTTCTAAACAGGCTGTAGATGTGGATGTGACCAGACAAGACCAGAGCAGGGTGGGCACAGGAAATCTGAATATTTAGTCAGGAATAAAATCAATACACAAGACTGACTTGGGAAAAACAATTTTCAGGGTAACGTGCAGCCCTGTGTGCTGTTGCAGATTTATTTTGTGAAACGTGGAGCTGCATGGTGATGTTGGAGGCAATAAAAACGATAACTGAACAAGTTAGTTAGAATGAAAAAAATGTAACTCATTAATAAAAATGTGCTAGCTGCATTTTTCAGCTTGGCTTCGGTTTTTCCAGAATAGAATTGTGTTCGTGGAGCGACTCACTAATGGTCATTATTTCTGCAATGCTTGTTTCTCTTTTCTTTTCAGTGTTGCCAGCTGGTCAGAGAAACTGCAGACAGACTGTGCTTTACACCAGAAGATTACACCCCTTTTTGCCCCACCATGATTTATTTATTTATTTGGAGAAAGTAAAATGTTGGCATTTTAAAAGTTAGGAGGTTCATACCAATAAATAAAGGATAAATAAGATAAATAAATTATTTCTCACAAATAATTTATGCAATAGCAATCTCTGCATGTCCTTATATCCCTAAGTTGATAACAAAGGATTAACCAGCTATTAACTTAAAGCCTGGATAAAAGTGTGTCTTACACATATGCAGTGTTGTTGATTTTCACACAGTGCACCTGCTGCTGCCCATGTGGGATTTTGCCATCACTGTGACTGGCAACAACACTGGACTCTAGAGTCTAAACTCTCCTCTCTTGTGCCTGGAATGAAAATTTTATTGCACACTATACAGCTTAATGAGGTAAGAGATTAAGATGTTGCCCTTGTATTGCAGTGCCTGTATTAGCACGCTGGACTCAAAATGACTCTGCTCAGCAGCTACCTCTCATTGGCATTGTTTGGGGTGAGAGTGATGGAGTGGTTGGTGATTACTCCACAAATCTCTAATTTGGATTAATTTCTGGCTGTGGAATTTGGAGTTGGTAGACGGGGATTCCTTACAGCCTCTTAGGTTTGCTGGACAGTTTGCCTTTAATTAAAGTCAGAGGTGACTGAAATAGGATGATGTGCTGGTTCTTTCAAAAGAATCTTTAACTGTCATGTAGTACAAGAAGATATTTATTTTAAAAATAACATAATGGGAAATTCCATTTTTGTTTAATTAGATTTGTTTTCGTAAATTTGGGATTTAAGGTTGCAATCTTTAAGCTCTTCTCCATCACTTGTTTTGTCATTCTTATGCGTAAGCTAAAATTGTAAAAGATTTGCACGTGGAAGGCTCTTTCACAGCTGTGGATATGGCCTGGACAAAAGATTTATTTGAACTTCTATATTAACCTGGGAGGTAGCTGCCTCTGCCTCCATAGGTCAGCATGAAATCCAGTTTCTGTGCTGCATCACAACGCTGGAGGGCTGTTATGGGTGGACAGTATTGATCGGGCTTGGTGTAACGGCAACCGGCACGGGAGTTCACATTAAAGATTATGTGATTCCTCAATCTTGGATTCACTCTGTAGAGAGCCTCCAGTGTAAAGATGGACCTTACTGCCCTCATTACTTACATGCCTTTAAATGTTCAGCTTTTATATTTCTTATTAAAGCACCTATGTTTCAGTTTAAGGAGTTTCCATAGGTTGGTCGGTAATGTAAAAAAAAAAGAGACTAGAAAGCAGTATTTACACTTTCAGGTCATTCATAACTCAGTTACATGTTTCAGTGACTTGACCTACAAACACAGCTTGTTAGAGTCGGTGAGAAGATTATCTCAATGGAGTCTTCCAGCCTTTCTGCAGCGCACCGGCTGGAGGCCATATTTAGCAGTAGACGCCAACTTGCTTGACCTCAGCCATTGAGACACAAGCTGGATTACCTGGTGATATGCTCCTGATTGTCTAATCCCAGATCCGTCTCTCAAAGATTAGTGCTAAGGAAATCAACTGCATGTGAGACTGCCTTAACTCCCAACTGTGCAACCCGCACCCCACCACTTTTTTTTTAAAAATATTTTGAACCGCTCTGCAAGTAGCGCTTACTAATAGCTGCTGGTGCAAGTGGTTTTAAATTATTAAAATATTCATTGAGCTATTTCCAGCTTCCCCAAACATTGGTCTCATTAGATAATGATTTTTTCCCCACAAGCAGGAGAAGGAGGAAGTTGTTTGTGGGTTTCATCAGAGCAAAAACAGAGCAGACTTGTCATTTTGTACACTTTTCTTCAGCTAGTCTCATCTATACCTGGATGATATAATTTACTCAAAGGTAACTTTAAAAGAAAGTTTGAAACTGACTCAATTACTTTTAAATGAAAACAACAAACAAATGTATAAATTTTATAATGTTGATTTTTGCAGTGCTTAGCAATATTTTGAGGATTGTTGTCAGATGTAAGTTCTTATTGTAACCTGGTATGGATGAAGCAAATTACAAACAGCAATAAATCAACTTAACTTCATATTTTGCTTTCAAGGAGCCTGTATTGTATTTTTTTAATCCAAAGAAGAGCTTAGGAATGGCCTTTAAGAAACCTGGAGAGCGATTAATGAAACTATTTCCCATTTTCCTTGCAAATTACAAAGAAATGAGGGGTGTTGGACTCTGCCAGGGCTACTCTTTGTCACCAATTATGTTCATAATTTTATGGACAGAATTTCTAGGCGTAGCCAAGTGACAGAAGGTTTCTGCCTTGGTTACCTCAGAATCTCATCTCTGCTTTTTGCAGATGATGCAGTCCTGTTTGCTTCATCAGGTGATGGCCTCCAGATCACCCTGGAGCGGTTCACAGCCAAGTGTGAAGCGGCAGATATGAGAATTAGCACTTCTAGGTCTAAGGTCATTGTCCTCAGCTAGAACAGAGTGGAGTGTGCCCACTCTGAGTCAGGAAAAAGTTGCTGCCCAAAGTGGAGGAGTTTAAATATCTCAGGGTTTTATTCACAAGTGAGGGGAGATGGTAGTGGAAGATGGACAGACAGAATGAGGCTGTGGCTGCAGAGATATGGTGAAGAGAGAGCTGAGAGTGAAAGTGAAGTTGTTGCATTACTGGTCAATCTATGGTCCTACTCTCACCCATGTTCTCGAGCTTTGGGTAGTGGCTTAAGGACAAGATCACAGATACAAGCGGCGGAAGTGCAGTCATTTGGGAGGGGTTCAGAGTAGAGCCGCTGCTCTTCCACATCAAAAGGAGCCAGTTGAGGTGGTTCGGGCATCTGACTAGGAAGCCTCCTAGGCACCTCAGGAGTGAGGTGTGACGGGCATGTCCTACCAGGAGGTTAGGACAGGTTGGAGATGGATTATATCTCTCGACTGGCCTGAGAACACCTCAGTGTTCCCCCAGATAAGCTTGAAGAAGTGACGGCCGGGGATAGAGAGATCTGGAGCTCTCTGCTTAAGCTACTGCCACTGAGACCTGGTCCAGGATAAGCAGAAGAAAATATTTCCATATATCTAATGTTATTTGTATATATATATATGAATGATAACTGTAAGTTGTTAACAATATTAATATTTTCCCAGAAATACTTAACTAAGGTGCTGATTTCCAGACACGTGGTATTTGAATTTAATTTCTACTTTGGCGTTATAGAACATAATGAGTGCCTACTGTGGAACACACTGTTTTGGAGAAAAGAAGCTGAAACAAGACCTGCATACAGATCAAGACACTTACAAAATTTGTGAACAGCCTCACTTCTCAGTGGGAGACCATCTTGTTGCTCCAAGATTATGGAGCTTTATTCTCAAAGGAAAAGATAGTGTAATGTCTCAAAGCAGCCATGACTCAATGAGAAAACTATTCTTTCTCTGTACGAGATTTAAAGCATGCCCGATTATGATCATCTTTTTGCATTATGTCTTCTTGGATCCAGAATTTTCCCTGAAATGCTAATTTACCTGCACCGAATAAAGACAGAGGGTTATTGCTTTAGTTTGAATATGAATAAAATTTTCTGAATAAAACTCAAGTTTTAACTTGACAGTATGATACCTAGAATGCATAAAAAAAAAAAAAAATTCTTCCTTAATGGTGTAACTGCGTGCTGGCTGAAGATAGTGTTTGTTCTGTGGAGAAATATGTCTTATGTAATTTGAATTTGTCTGTGTGGCCTTATGACTTTTGATAGTGCTGTGCTTAACAAACTCAGCTCATGGTTAGAAGTCAGCAAAGCCAGCTCGCCCACTTTTTTTCTGCTGTAATTCATGTGTTTGTGGTTTGACAAAGACAGTAGGCTGAAGATCAGAAAGCACAGTTAATTTTGAGTCTACAGTATTACAGTGTTTGATTACACAAACACTGTAATACTGGCACTGAAAGACTTGTGAATAGCGCTGCTTGTCAGATGGTCATGATTGTCTTAGAATAAAAATGGTGGGCAATACATTGTTTTTCCATCTATTTTCTTCCACTTATCCAATTCAGAGTCAAAGGGAGGGTTGGAGCCTATCACAGTTGTCATAGGGTAAGGGGGGTTGGGGGGCTCACCCCGGACAGGTCGCCTGTCTGTTGCGGGATTGAAACAGAGAGACACACAAGCATGCATGCTTCTATTCACAGCTGTGGTCGATCTAGTATGGCCAGTCGACCTAACATTCATGTGTTTTGGTTATGGGAAGAAGCCAGAGGACCTGATGAGAACCCACGTAGTCACAGGGAGAACATGCAAACTCCACAGAGAGAGGCCGCAGCCAGGCGGTGGATTTGAATGCAGGAGCTTCTTTCAGTGATGCGGCAGTAATCACTGCACCACCATGCACCATTATTTTTGCCATGTGAAATTCTTACCTCCGCTGTAAGATTCCTGGATCAATCTCAGAATTTAGTATTTTTGTTGTTATTGTACAGTACTGTACAAAAGTCTCGACCCAACCTGCTTTTCTTCATATTTTGCTCGGAAAATAGGAAATAGGTGCGGCAATTTATTGAAATGTGTAAACAGAAATGTTTGTTTGTAAGAAAGGCAGACTTCCTTTGTTTTTCAACACAGCCTGAATGTTCTTACGAAGCTTTCTTCTAACGTCTTTTAGTAGCTTCTTGAACAATCCAAAACTCTTCTTTGGATGTTGGCTTTTGTTCCATTCTCTGACAAGACACTGCTTCAATGATGTTGGAGCCTGGGCTTTGCAGAGGGGCAATCCATGAATTGTGTGTTTTCCTATCCAGGTATGCTTTTACTGCATTGGCATTGTGTTTGGGACCACTGTCATGCTGAAAAATGAAGCTGTTGCCAATCAGACTCTTTCCAGATGCTATTGCATGGTGGATTAAAATATGACGGTACTTTTCTGTGTTTATAATTCCATCAGTTTTGACAAGAAGCCGAACCATGACAGAGTCTGTGTTTTACAGACGGCTGTAGACATTCATGGTTGTACCTCTCTCCCGACCTCCTGCTTACATATTGACAACCAAAACTTTCAAATGTTGAATAATCACTCCCTAAGACGTATTGCAGCTGCGAGCCCAGTTGCCATGCTAGAAGGTCCTGGGTTCAAATCTGCTGGTCAGCTGAGGCCTGGAAACTGTGTATTCATCCAGTGCCTGTGTTGGGTTTTTCTTTGGGTGCTTCTACACACAAGGTCTACACGCCTCTCATTTTAATGTCACTTCTTTGATTGTTCATAAAATAGTTTGAGCTTGTTAAAGTGTAAACTAAATGCAGTGGATTGTGTTAATTTCAGACGTCATAGAAGCAGAGCTGCTCAGCTGGTGGAAATAATCTAATTACTTGAGCTTGTGCTTCAACACATTTGAAAGCAAGGGACTTCATAACATATTATTTAAAAATAGGTATGACATTTGTCACTTTGTGGCCAATGACAGCCATAGGTCAAACAGAATCACTGAAATTCCATTTAACAAAATATCATTTTTAGTTAGTATTTGGAATATTATTTTTTCATATTGTCACGCTCTTAAAACAAAGGCCTAAGTCATTTCTTTCAGGTTTTTCAGAAAAGACCAAACAACTGACTTTTGTTTAGTCTAATATTAGTTAGCAACAATTTATTCAGTTCATGATTTACAATTGTTTTAATTGTATAAGTAACACTCAACTTTCTGTTATCATTTCCTGTCTACAGCGTAAGACTGTTTGAATGACACAGCTGTTTCATTGCAATTGCAAAAACTTTTTATTTTTTCCCAGGCTTCAAGGCTTCTCAGCTTGTCTCATAAGCAGCAAATCCCTTCCAGACATCTAGGTGGTGTTGCTGTAGAAAACACACCTGTCACTTCACATTTTGTCACATCCTCTTGACTCAGCAATGAGTGGGAACCTCTTAAAGCCACTACCAAATTGTAACTTGTATCCATGCCAGTGATGCCTTTGAACTAACTGTGTTTAACCAACTGAGAGGGTGTAAAAGATATTGGAAATGATCCACGGGCTTATTAGTGTTAGTATAGTTTTTTTTTTTTTTGCTGTGAATGAAACACAAAATGAGACAGAGGCTGACTGGGACTTCAGCACTAAAAGGACATTATTCTAATTGGTCCCTTGAATGTTACAATCCCCACGTATCCCTGCCATTACAAGAAAAGATTGCAATTTCACTTGTCACAAAATATTACCTTCATTTTCTATGTGCACAGCACCCTCTAAAAGCTTTGGAGCGCTTATTTAGCAAAGGGGTATCCTTTAAGAGAGCACAGTATTTTGCAGCAATAATTCCCCCCACCTAAAACACAGTAAAGTAAATATAAAAGGCAATATACAGTAGTAGCTTTTTCCATACAAATTTCAGTTTCTGTCATATTTATACCGTGTTTGATTAATAATGCAATATTGTGTACATTTCACCAAGTTAATATATTTATCAAGTTGAGGGTTAAGGGTTGGAAAACATTATAGCTACATAAACCGCGAAGCCTGTGACGGAACATTTTGACCTATGGCTTTCTGCATCCATCCACAAATTACTGGGCCTTTTTCTCACATAGATCCTTGAAGATCTTTTTGTTTCCTCACAACTAAAAGTTATAGGCTGACATTTAAAGGTCTTCGGCAATGCCCTTTTTCAAAATGCTTGGGTGCTGTAAAATCTTGGTGTATGGTGTGTTTTGTGTTGATACATGCAATAATAAAATATCATAGGCTGTAATTATATTTAGCATATTTGCTTTTGTTTTATATAGCACAGGGAAAGCTGTTAGAAATTAGGGTAGGAAAAAATGGTGGCTAAACAATGCCCCCTTGCTGGGATTTTGGAGATACTTAAGATGTTGCCAACAGTATTCACTCATCCATCCAAATCATTGAATTCAGGTGTTCCAACCATTTCCGTGACCAAAAGGTGTATAAACCAAGCACCTAGGCATGCAGACTTCTACAAACATTTGTAAAAGAATGGGTCGCTCTCAGAAGCTCAGTGATTTCCAGCATGTTAATGTCTTAGGATGCCACCTGTTCAGCAGGTCCAGTCATGAAATTTCCTTGCTACCTTCCACGGTCAACTGTTAGTGGAAGTGACTGGAAATAACAGCATCTCAGCCGCATAAGCAAAGTGGTAGGTCGCACAGTAAACAGAGGTTTTTCTACAGACCTCTAAACTTCATGTGGGCTTCAGATTAGCTGAATAACAGTGCGTAGACAGCTTCATGAAATGGGTTTCCATGACCAGCCAGCTCGGATGCAGTGGTGTAAAGCATACGGCCACTGGACTCTTGAGTGACAAATCCCACTTCTCTGTCTGGCAAGCCATTGGATGAGGTATGGGTTTGGTGGGTGCCAGAAGAGTGGTACAGTACCTGTCTGACTGCATATTGTCAAGGGTAAAGTTTGATGGAGGGGGGATTACGGTGTGGGGCTGTTTTTCAGGAGTTGGGCTCGGCCCCTTAGTTCCAGTGAAAGGAACTCTTAATGCTTCAGCAAACCGAGACATTTTGGACAATTTCATGCTCCCAGCTTTGTGGGAACAGTTTGAGGATGGTCCCTTCCTGTTCCAACATGACTGCACACCAGTGCACAAAGCGAGGTCCATAAAGACATGGATGAGTGAGGTTTGTGTGGAGGAACTTGACTGGCCTGCATAGAGTCCTGACCTCAACCCGATACAACACCTTTGGGATGAATTAGAGTGCAGACTGGGAGCCAGGCCTTCTTGTCTGACCTCACAAATGCACTTCTGAAAGAATGGTCAAAAATTCCCAGAAGAGTTGAAGCTGATATAGGTGCAAAGGGTGGGCCGACATCACATTAAACCTTATGGATTAAGAATGAGATGTCACTCAAGTTGACATGCATGTGCAGGCAGATGAGCTAATACTTTTGGCATTATATTGTATGTCAATATGAGGCGTCTCAAATACACTAATCAGAATCTACACATGCAATATTGCTAATGCCAAATTCTCTAAAATAAAAAAAAAACACACCTTGCATGGTGAGATATTGCTAAATCAACTTTGTCTTGATTCATTTACAGTCAGATAAAATATCAGCAGTGTAAGTGACAACACCGTTTCTACAGATTGGATCTCAAATGACAGTGTGACATAAAAGATGTTCCACTGCTGTGTTGAAGCGATGCTCCAACCAGATTCCGATACCTTGATCAGTCTCGGATGTATCGGATTTTGAGCCTGTCAACTTAGCCTTTGCCGCAGCATGACATGCACAAAATGCGACAACATGATGTTAGGCAGAGTACGATCAGTTGTTTCGTTTTAATAGCAATATGCCATGTCAACACTCAAATTAATCTAAATATAAAATGTGGATTTGTGGAATAGTATTTCTTCTGGCTTACTTATGTTCACACAGTAGCCTATATTCTTCACCTCTTGTCATTCCTTAATTATACACTACTCTGCATTGATCAGTATTAATCTCTGGCTCATTTATCCTGTCTCCCTCACCCCCTGCTGGTCATGGCAGATGACTGCTGCTTCCTGAGCCTGGTTCTGCTGGAGGTTTCTTCCTGGTAAAAGGGAGTTTTTCCTTCCCACTGTCACCAAGTGCTTGCTCATAGGGAGTCATCTGATTGTTGGGGTTTTCTCTGTATTCTTGTAGGGTCCTTACCTTACAATATAAAGCATCTCAAGGCAACTGTTGTGATTTGGTGCTATGTAAATAAAACTGAACAGAAATGAGCAGAATACTAATATTTTTTTCCCAACATTTACACCATATTTGCTTCAAGTATGACATGATCTGCACAGTTCAGTTAGGAGCACTGAGACATGTTCCAGTGGCCTGAGGGTTATTTTGGACTACCATGAGCAGTGCACTTCACAAAGAAGTATGACTCAAAGGACTTCTCACTGGAGTGTCTACAAAGCATGTGCATCTAAAACAGAACATCTACCTGCTGTAACATCTACAGCTAATATTTATCACTTCCCGCTCAAAAGTTATAAAAGAAAGAATATGATGGAATATTGTATACACCTCCACAGAAAATGTTCCCATATCTACAAATATTTTGGAGATAGAGAACTGGCAACACAGGTGGTCAGGTGATAAATTTAAACATATTTCAAGGTGGATCATTATTTATACTAGTGGTTCTCAACCCCCCCCCCCCCGCAAAGTGAGGTCTTATTCCTTTGTGGTGAAGTGACGGCTCTAGGTACACAAAAGATGGTGGAATCCGATTAATCCGATGTTCAACATTTGACTTTTCTCCCAGGTCCCAGGTCTGCGCCCCACAGTTTGAGGAACACGGATATCTACCAATGTGTTTGGTTTTTCAAGCTTTGTGCAATAAGCTGCCAAATCCTGGGAATAGCTAAAGTCACGTTGAATGATCAAACAAAATCACAGGGTACAATCAATACCTTGTATATGATACAAAAATTTTAATAGCACACTATTAAACAAGGTCATGGTTAAACAGAAAATACTCTTATTAGTGCCTCTAAATGATAAAGATAATCGGAATTATGCTCACATCTGTATGTACCATGCTTACAGAAGTTTTTTTCAGATCGCATATAGCTCAGTTTTCCAAGTTCAGAGTGCAGCCTTGGCAGAACTTTGTGAAAGCAATTCTAGTTCCATAAATCAGTCACATCCACAAATCATTACATCGATAGGGGAGAGTTCATGCTGTCTGATATCAGTCCAGTCCTCACACGCTCATCTTAGGCTAATGAGCAAATTTACATTGATTGTTCATTTGGCTATAAATGCTCTTTTAAACCTGGCCTTCCTGGCGAGCAATAAACTCATGTTCTTATTTGTTTGAAAAAAAAGAAAAGAAAGAAAGCATATCATCACAAAAAGCAGTAAGCAGGCTATGAAGGAGCCATCCTATTCAGTGATATACTGCTTGGAGTCACCTTT
Organism: Pterophyllum scalare; assembly: GCA_024447675.2. Classification (NCBI taxonomy): domain Eukaryota; kingdom Metazoa; phylum Chordata; class Actinopteri; order Cichliformes; family Cichlidae; genus Pterophyllum; species Pterophyllum scalare. Next base: position 69,518 of record JAMQGT020010754.1, on the reverse strand, counting down.
CGTTTCATTTTCACAATGTGGAGTCATGTAGTTATGGATGCGTACTATTATTAGCTGTCCCGTGAGGTTTGTCGAACCATAATATGAAATGAATCCATGTTTTCAACCTCTTCTGCTGCACTGCTCTTAATGCATTCGCTGTTAACCATTGTTCGCCATGCAGTCTCTCATCCAGCTATTAGTATAGATGATTCAGTGTCTTGTGGTCACTGTGCCTGACCTGATATTAAAGTTCCGACTTGGATTTCATCCACAGCTGCAGTGCTCAGAGGCAATATTGATCACATCAATGATTCAAAAGGTAAAGGGAGTCACAAGCAGCAGACAAGTAACAAACAAATATGTCATTACTGATAGTATTTAAATTTAGGGAATCGTTTTATTTTTATTTGGAGCTGTCGGATAAGACAAAAATACATATGATTAATTAATAGGATTAATTGATGTGGCTCGTTCCAGGTGCTGAAGAAGGTTTTGTGGCATTTGCTGGGACTTCCTAGTAAAGTAATTATCTGGCTTCTTTGCGCAAACACCACAAGGTTTCTGATGTTTATTTGAAGTGTACTGAAAGCCTCCTCAAAGTAGTAAAAATCATGGAGGTACAAATATTCCAGATTCCTTACATCTGGATATGCTAGTTGCAGTCTTAAAACCTAAAATTAGAACTTTGACACTGAACATGTCCTACTTGGTTATAAAGGAAAAAAAAAAACAACAGTTCCTCATCGGACTGAATCTAAGAACAAGCAATACATCAGAATCTATGCTGGTACTTTGCTTCAGTTATTTTAAGTGTCACTTTTTCAGATTATCTCAGTGTGAGCTAAAAGTCTGAGTCCTGATTGGCTACTCTGGCTCTATCAATAAGGTCTCCATGTATCTGAGGGCAGAGATCCTTGGGGTACAGTCCCGTTGGATTGCAGAGCTAGCTGCTGGTTCCTTTGCCTAACAAACGTTTTCAGTTCCAAATGACGTTCTGTTACGTTTTCCATTCAAGCTTCTATCTTTGGGACTAGAATATCTGAAACGTTAAGTTGAACAAAAAGGACAATTTTCCTACTCTACTGCAAATCACAGTGGTCCTAACAAGTTCTAGTACAAAATGTTCAGTTGCTGCAGCTGTTTTAAGTAAGAAGAAATAAAGTATTGTGAAACTGAGTGTGTTAAACTTTTTGTGACATATGCTGTTATACATTTTTTAAGTGTTCTGATTAAAAAGGAAAAAAAATGAGCATTCTGGCATGACATTTCTAATCAGACAAAGTTGCTTTTTTATTTGCCATTTAAATACTTTATAGACAAAACAATGTATTAAAAGAAATCAGTGCATTAATAATTCCAGCTTAGTAGGACCAGTCTCACACACATACACATATCAAAAGCAGCTAAACTGATTAACAGTGCCCTCTGCTACTTAACTGCCTAGATCAATATCCCAGAGATTTAACTGAATTGACGCTATACTCCGATTAAAAAGTGTTTCTTAAATTTTTTTCAGCAGTTTTCTGTTTGTTTGTTTTTTTTAAATAGCCAGTCATTGTAAAATAATTTATCTTTACCATGGGAAAAGTTCAGGGGTCACCTGCTTTATCAGCTTCCAGGCCTTCCAGTGTTGCTGGGCTGGCCAGTGCATTCCTCACTCGTTAAGTTTCTTCTATCACTGTCACGGGCCTTTTTTGTATTTTCAGCCAGTGATGGCCACTTACACTGCATCAACATCTATTTGCAATATAAATGTAGAGTTTCCATGAACACCTTGATGCAAATTCACACAATTTTACCATTTATTGACTGCCGATCAGTCATTTCTTGTAAAATCTTTAGCCTGTGGAGGGCAAAGACCTCTGTAACTAACATTTTGTTCAAGCCCTAAAAGCAGAGCTGTAAATCTATATTTCAATCAAATTTTCACTGTTTTATTTCAGATCTACTGTGCTTGTGTAACAATGCAAATTTACAAAAACTGGATCACTGCCTGAGAACCTTCAAAACTATACTTCTACAGTTTTCAAAACCATTTTTTTAATATTATTTCAACCAGCATCATTTATCCTTTTAAAAGCTCTCTAAATCCTTCTGCTACTCAGCAGATTTTCTAAAACATTAACTGTACTCATACTCTTCATATTCAGCTATTCACAAACCATTGTGCATGAGATACTGTGGCGTTGCAGCTCTTTAGAGGCAGCGTGCTCTTCAGCGAAATGTTTGATGCATTCTAATGAGGAAACAATGTTTCCAGAGTCGGCAGCAAAAGCAACGATTTGTTTGATTCCTGAGCAGCAATTTGTTTGGGCTGGTTAAGTGCTCATGTGTAACGGTACTCCAAGTATTCTCCACAGAGGAAAGAGTAGTACATAGATTTTTAATGTCAGGGCAGAGTGTAACCTTGATGCTCGTCAGCCACATATAAATTAAATGTGTTGTGGAAGGAAAACAAATTCCCAGGCCTACCCTGCTGATATGTGTCTCCCAGCTTCAGTATAGCCCACTGCCTCTGCCATTTGTCTGTGTCCACAGCAGTTCCAGTGCACACACCCACCCAAACCAACAGCTTGAAATGAGATTCACTCAAGTGCATAATCCCTCAGTTCTGCTTAGCTGTGATTAATTGACCAAATATCTTTTATATATGAAGTGTCCACAGAACCATTCACAATTAAAGTAAAGAAATAAACTGGCTATCTCGTACACCACAGCAATGTCCTCACAAGATAATCACCTACAAACTTGTCCAAAGAGCACGCTGTAATCTCAGAGTATCGTTTAAAGCTCTTCCCCCATTTAGTCTCCCTGGCAAAATGATTTACTGATATGTCATTAAAAATCCGTCAGGGAAATAGACATCATGCAGAGAAATGGCCATTTAGATCGATACCCAAGAAACCTCTGAAGCACTGTGCAGCTTGTCATTAGGAAGAAGCATTTGTGTTTTCAGTTTCACTCATATTTGCGAGGAAGTTCTGCAGGCCTTCATTAATAAACCATCGGCGAACTCATTCACTTCTTGTCAGCATCATTTAGGTCTGCTGACTGTTCGCTGCCGTTTTGATTCAGATTTACATTTTCCCATATTGTTTACTTCAAACTTTAAGACAAAAGGGTAAATCTTAAAATAAATAAATTAGTTTTAAGGTAATAGTGAGAAGGTAATATGAAAAAACAGCCAGAGTGTTATCCAGTAACAAAGGCAGGGCAGGTGTTTGTGCAAGGTGGTGTCTTATTCTTATCTACAGCAATAAATATTTGATCTTATTCACATACTTTTTTTTGGGGGGGGGGTAACATTTAAGTGCTTGTTACCTCAGGCAATTATGGCTTTAAGAACAGTAGGCAGTGACTGGAGTGTCCCAGAACCAGAGGGTGCAGGTTTGCTTTACCAGTCATCCAGAATAACATACCCTCATCTTGCTTATCCCATCAAAGATTAAGTCAGGCATGCATTGTGATGGAGGGAGGACCAAAATGAGGCAGACTGAAGAAAAAAAAAAAAGCTTTTACTGATTTAAAAAGAAATGGAATTGTACGAGACTATAGCATATACACACACACGCGATAGACTGATAATTCCATCCCACTGTGATGCACCAATTCATGAAAAGGATTAATAAAACTGACAACGTGAGGCGCATCATGCAAATGTTAATTATAAGTACTGCTTTCGTGTCTGTAACCTGCTGATGTGTTTTGAATGCTCAATAACGGGCTGTCAAACCCACAGGTGAACTATGAACATTATGCTGCGGTCTGTCTGCTGCTTCTTGAGTTGTAGCCTTGAAGAATGTAGATTTATAAATATACATAAACTCTCCCATTCCAGATCGTGGGCTATATTAATTGATCAAAATGCCTTGAAGGACCATTGTTGTTTTCCCAAGCTTTAGTATTATCATGACTTAATTTTTTTACTTTGGTTCAGCTCAGATAATGGAGGATGGATGGAGGGAATTTTACTTCATTCATAGAAATCACAAACAGGTATTAACATCTGGATCTGATACACAGTTCAGAAGACGGCACCTATTGTGTGAACCCACCCATTTTTCTTGTGAGCAAAAGTAAGCTTAAGCTTGATTAAAGTAAATGAGACTCTATAGTTAGTTGCAAATCCTTCACTCTCAGACTGCTGGCTTACTTGTGGTTCCTAGGATACTTAAAAGTAGAATGGGAGGCAGAGCCTTCAGCTTTCAGGCCCCTCTTCTGTGGAACCAGCTCCCAGCTTGGATTCAGGAGACAGACACCCTCTCTATTTTCAAAATTAGGCTTAAAACTTTCCTTTTTGATCAAGCTTATAGTTAGGGCTGGATCAGGTGACCCTGAACCATCCCTTAGTTATGCTGCTATAGTCCTAGGCTGCTGAGGGGGGTCCCATAATGCACTGTTTCTTCTTATTCACCTTATTTACTTGTTTATACTTCACTCTGTATTTAATCATTATTATTAATCTCTGCCTCTCTTCCACAGCATGTCTTTTGTCCTGTCTCTCTCCACTCAGCCCCAACCGGTCGCAGCAGATGACTGCCCCTCCCTGAGCCTGGTTCTGCCGGAGGTTTCTTCCTGTTAAAAGGGAGTTTTTCCTTCCCACCGTCGCCAAGTGCTTGCTCATAGGGGGTCGATTTGACTGTTGGCTTTTCTCTGTGTTATTGTAGGGTCTTCACCCACAATACAAAGCGCCTTGAGGCGACTGTTGTGTTTTGGCGCTATATAAATAAAATTGAATTGAATTGAATTGAATTGAATAACAGCATCAAGCCTGTGACCCACTGACATCACTAAACTTTTGCATTCTTCTTTTGTGATGGTTCTCCAGCTTTCACAGCAGCCTCTTTCAGTTATTTGTTTTGGGGAGTTACTCCCTTCAGTCTCCTCTTTAGCAGATCAAATGCTCTTTAGGGTTTAAGTCTGGAAATTGACTAGGCCAGTCTAAAACCCTCCTCTTCCCGTCCCTGATAAACTCCTCTGTAGTGTTGGCAGTGTGTTTTGGGTCATTATCTTGCTGCATGACGAAGGATCTTCCAATCAGTTTGGTTGCATCTTCCTTTAAATTGACAGAAAATGTTTCTGTAGACTTCTGAGTTCACCGTACTCCTGCCATCATGCGTGACATCATCATTGAAGATTAATGAGCCATTCCCAGAAGAAGCCATCCAAGCCCAGAAGGTGCTGCTGTAGCTTCTGAACTGTGTATCAGATCCAGATGTAAATACCTGGAAATAAAAGCTGAGATGTCAATCTTTTGTCTCATATTGATTTTTTTTTATGTCAAACCCAAATGTTTTCAGTCTACAGTAAAAATAAAGTTAATGGCCTCACTGTTCCAATACTTTGAAGGTAGTGTGTCTCTGCACTGAGATCAGCTGATTAGCATTCCAATTGATTATTTCCCAAACCTAATCCAGGAAAATAAAATAAAAACTACTTGGACTCTACAGTGTAATATACGATATTAATCTAAGGTTTTTAAAATGCTTCTGCTGCAACATTAGCTGCACATAAATATTTAAGCTGTGGGAGACAGCACTGACTACCTGTATCGCTATTAGAACTAAGTATTGCTTCTGGATATAAATGTAATTTAGAATTCTCCATCTTACAGTAATTGGGCCAAATCTTTGCAACTCACTAAGCTGCCTTCTGTGATTTTTTTTTTTTTTTTTTTTTTAGAGACACAAGCAGCATTAATTTCAGGACAATGGGTAAACTCTCTGATGGGCCAAAAGCAACATCAGGATTATGATTTAAACCAGCTACCTGTACTGCAGAGATGCCTGTGAAAGTGGAAAATACAGCCTGAACATCTGGCAGTAATGGAAAAGTCAGATCCTCATGAAGAGTGTTTTTTGGTTGTTTTTTTTTAATGCTAAGACTGAAAACACCTGCCTGCAGTTTCAAGCAGAGGCATTACTTTGTTTAATATACTGAGCACATCCATTTTAGAATGTTTTTGAAGCTGTATGCCAACTCTGGATGCAGCCCAGAAACACAGTTGTCTTGGCAGGAAGAACTAGGCTTGGATGATAGATGAAGCTGGAGGCAGTGTGCTGACGAACCGCCGATGCCTTCGAGACCCCTGTCTCTCCATGTCCACTTCCTTCTGACTCTCATCTCGCTGTTCTCCTCCTCGTCTCTGATGCCTAATCTGTCTCCTCAACAAGCACACTCTTTGGTTTACCGACCTCCACCCCCTCCCCAATCCCCTTCCCCTTGTCCATGACGCATCAGCCTCCATTCTCTTCATGTCTCCTCTGTGACCTAATTGATGGGTGAACACTAACAAGTTGCCCTCCCTCAATCTCTCCGCTGCATCCTGGTCTTGAAGGGCCTTCTCTCCCCCACTCCTGTTCTCATCCTCCACCACCACTCTCCCATTTCACCGCTCTGTTCATTATTCATTAAGTTTCCCTTTGGATCCAGAGAGAGCAATAGCATGGCTGGATTCATAGGCAGACTCAACAGCTGGCCCAAGGGTGCCTGAGTGATGTGAAAGTGTGTGCAAAAGAGGGAGGTAAAGAGTGGTTGACTGATAGAAAGGAAAGAGTGAAAGTCAAATAATGCCGAGCACCGTGCTGAAAAAGAGTTTCCAAACAGTGTAATTGGCCTCTGAACCTATGAAACACAGTGCAGCCAAGCTGAGAAGTGCTGGTTATAGAAGATGATTGTATTTTGAAAATAAAATTTGTAAAAAGGAATGTAGTTAAGCTAAGAGGTGGAATGTACTCATGGGCTCAGGATAAAAATAATAATAGAAAAACACTTATTTTGTGTTGAGGTTGGGCAGAACACATTAAGGGAGCTCTCTGGGTTCTCGCTGGGTACTCCAGCTTCCTCCCACAGTATGCACTTAGTTGGGTTAGGTTAATTGGTGAGTCTAAATTGCCCAAAGGTGTGGCTGAGTGCAGATGGAGGTCTGTCTGTCTGTGTTAGCCCGACAACAGACAGCCGTCCTGTCCAGGGTGTATCCTGCCTCTTGTCCTATGGCAGCTGGGCTAGGCTCCACCCCCCCCCCCAACCCTGAACTGGATGAGAGGAAGAAAACGGATGGATGGGTTTTGGCAGAACAATTCTATAACTTTCGGTGGTTATTTTAGTACAATTTAAAAAAATATTGTTTGATGTTATTCATCCTAGTGATCGTGCAACAACTGGGATTCCTCATGTTTCACACACGTGGTCACCGCCACGCCCCGAGATTATTTATTCTTGTTCTTCTAATGATTCTTTTCCCTCTTTCTCTTGTTCACCCTGTCAGTATTAATCTTTTTGTGTTTGTTTCAGTCTGAATTCACCTCATGCTTTATTTTGGTAATCTATTTATTTTGTTCCTATTTGGTTGGTTTGCTCCCTTTATCCTAATCATTTCCACTTAGGGCTCATTTCCTGTCAGCTCCTCATAATTCTGCCAATTCCTTCTCTGCTGTGAATCCGTCTTCGCTTTATTTCCTGTGTTCTTGGTCACCTGTTTAACTCTTGTGTTTACATTTTGGATTATTCTTTGTTGAACTTCCCTTGTAATTGCCGGGTCTTTCATTTGTTGCCCTGTTTCACTTTGTTACCTCCAACAGCTTCGTTAAAGAACACTTTTATTCCTTTCTACCTCCCTCTCTGCTCCTTTTTGTTTGCATTTACTCCCTTGTTTTTTTTTTCTGCTGAAGTGAAACAGTAGATCAGGACATATTTGTTGTGCATCATTATTGCTAATGATATCACTGCACCGTCAAGCCACCATCAAAGTGAATAATGAATGGCATGTCCATAAACCAAAAAATTTACAAGAACAATAGACATGGCGATGCATGAGAATACTAAAGAGACACATAGCTGGCAACAAACACACATTAAATAACTAGAGGAAGATGCGCAAGAAAAGTAATTCTCAATATGTAATGAAAACCTAGCCTAAGACTTCCAAATGAGAACTTTTGACACAAGAGTGACAAACATCTGCAGTAAAGGAAGCATGATACATGCACAGATGTTAGACACACTAAATATGAGGCAGATTCTGATCACCCATTATTATGCGTCTTTTTTTTTTAATTGTATGGATTTGCTCAGATAATAACATCTAAGGAGTTTAGCTAATCTAGTCCATTTTGTTAATGGGCTAAATATTGTTCAGTGGTTGCTCTTCATGCACCAGGGATTAGAGAATCAGAGCTGTGTTTGCCCAGCTCTTGAACATATTAAAATAAGTTTTGGATATTCTGCGGCACTGCTTCTTCATGCTGTGAGTGTGAGTCTGTGCATCCATTCTCTGGGTCAAGTTATGGCCAGACAAACAACATCTAAAAGCCCCAAGGGACTAGACACTGTGACAGGCTGACAGTGACATGAGATGTCCTGACACTTGAGTAGGAAAGTGTTTTGTTTTGTTTTTTTTATGGATGCACACATGGCTGAAGATGCAGCTTTAGATTTCATGGAGCATTGTGAAGCGATAAAAGAAACATGATTCAAAACAAAACATCAATCTTTATTCAGTATCCCAGTATTTTACATGTGGGCAGCGAAGCCACAACTGAGCAGTGCACCATCTTGTTCAGAAAGGAATCTGTATTACACGAAAAACGAGAACTGGTGCCGGGCGCAACAAACCCCGCCCCCGGCAGACGGTTTAGCTGATTTGAAAGTCGTCCGTCTCACAGACATGTCACTTCTCCAAACTTTGAACACACAGGTCCTATTGTCCATGCTCATAATTTTTTTTGAGATTTAAAAAGTTAAGTAACTTTCATTTTATGGTCATTCTCATTTTTTGTAAAAGCTTTATTTCTTATAATGAGAATAATAGTGATAATAGGGGAATTGAGTGATCTGGTTTTTTCAGCTGAGAAATGGCTAAAAATTATGTGTTAAATGGAGTTTCCCCATGTTAGATTCAAGTGGAGTCTCTGGTATGTTTAATGTGTTTACCAATTTAAAATATAAATATAAGCTCTAATATTCAAAAACCTATGTACAAATTTAGCAAATATCTACAACTGTTCACATTAAAATGCAGGAATACCTTTGGTGTTTGTACCAATATTTGCAGAACAACCAGGTGTCGCAACAAGATGCCACACAAATTATTTGTGCAACTTCAAAAAAACAAAACAAAACAAAAAAAGACAAACTACAAGACAGAGGGGCGCATCACAGGCCTGACACTTCCAGTTGTGTGACTCCTGTTGCACACCTGGAGACAGAAAAAACTACAACACACACTGCACACCAACTACACACTCCAAATATGCTAAATCTCCCAAATTTCAACTGGCCACTTGCCCCGTCACTCTCACATGTTTGACCTGTTCTTAAGCAACCAAATGCACATGTTGCCATGTAATTGTTGGACTGGTTAATGCGGTGCATATTTCCACCAATGGGAAAGGCGATGTTTTGGTTTTGCTTTCTGTTAGTGAATATCCCATTTTTTACTGTTTCTTCTTGCACCAAACACACGTTGCACAGGACAATATACAGGAAAAAAGCTCTGGTTTTACTTGGTCCATCAACACAACTTAAATTTTTGAAGTGTGCACTTCCAACAAGTTGAAACAAAGACTCGTGGAGGCGGTGTCCTGCTGCTACGTCATCTTACATTAATGATGTAATTTGGACATTTGAGCGAGTGCATGAATTTTAAATTTTGTAAAGCTGAACATGTTTGCATATCCATGAAGTGTTTTCAAAACTGAGACAAAAGGAAATATTTAGATGTACAGAACTATGCCAAACTCTTCAGCCGCCCATCATTTCTTTATACTTTGTTTCCAGGCAGCCCGACTTTTTTGTACTTTTATTAAAGTGGTCTTGAGCAATAATGGGGTGGCTGTGGCTCAGGATTTAGAGCAGCTCATCTACTAACCAGAAGGTTGGTGGTTCAATTCCTGCATGCCAAAGCATCCTTGGGCAAGATGTTCCATGTCCTCTCTGGACACAGGCTACTCTTTCACTCAGTCCTTGGATCTAACCATTTTTATTAGCCATGTGGACCAGAGGACTGATATCAGTGTCGTGCTCTGCGCCATCCAGAAATTACATGAAAACCAGTAATACCTGGGGATCCCACAGCCCCCACCCCCCCACCCCCCAAATCATTAAAACTAACTTTTCACACATTTTGCTTAATTGGAGAAAGACTGTTCAATAACTTCTTTTAAGTTCCTGTGATTATTGGTAATAATGTCTTGAATATAGTAATATAGTTTGATTTGGCTTGAATGTTGATTATATAATTATATATATATATATATATATATATATATATATATATATATATATATATATATATATATATATATATATATATATAGTTTGGTTTTTTGTACAAATACATTACAGGGAAACTGTATGATATCTCCTGCCTTCTCTTTACTATCATCTTAACAACTGTGCTGCTTGCTGTTCCTATCATGCTCCAGGGTTTTCTATCCTATTACTGAAACTATGAATGTCCACAGGACTTCGGGGTCTCTGTGACCCTGTTTTTTTTGTTGTTTCTTTGTTAAGCCACATAACACTGACCTATGAATCATTTGGGCCTCAGAAAAGTACCTAATTCAAGGGATGAACCAATGTTGTGTCTACATAAAACAGACAACTTGGCAAGGAACCCATTCCAAACTGGATCTTTGGGCACTTTGTGTGATTTTGTGACAGGCTGCTAGTAACAATTTGTTCCCATTTCTTGAGCTGAATTTATGAAAAATGCCAAAGATAATACAATTTGACAGGCATTAAAATAGTATTTCTACACCAAAAAAGGTGATTCACAAAGAGCTATTAGCCAGAAATTTGGCAATATCCTGAAGAAATAGCAAAGAAAAAAAAATCCGGCAAAGACCTGGCGTAGGATCTGAGAAATGGATTCTATGGCCCACCTACTGTTCATTGAAGCCTCATCAGAAATGATCTCAGTGGAAGGGCGGCTGTCAAGAAGTCATTCTTAAGGAACGAAAACAGGGAGAAAATGCTGAGGTATGGCAAATTACACTGGATTAAAAAAATAAAAAATTAATAAAGTAAACAGTGGCAGCAGGTCTGTAGAGATGAATCCAACTGTTAATATGTTTGGGGGGTTGAGAGGTGAGTGTCTACACCCATCTGTAAAACACTGTGGAGGCTCTGCCATGGTTTGAGGCTGCATTTCAGCCAGTGGTGGTGGGGATCTTCTCCACATTGATGGAATTATGAATGCAGAAAAGTACCGTCAGATTTTGAGCCACCGTGCGATACCGTCTGGAAAGCAGCTGCCTCACATCTGCTTCATTTTTCAGCAGGACAATGATCCCAAAGACAGTCAATGGATTAGCCCCCCCCCCCAGTCTATCAAAATTTAAAGAAATGAGGGGTGGGTTAAGACTTTTGTGCAGACTGCATATTCATTATTAGAACCTGTCCAAATGGAAAACAACAAACAATGCCAAATGTGGCAATCACATTCCTACGTACAGCGCCTTTATAATGGTAACTGAGTTTTATGTTTATGTTTAAAAAATTATGCTGGAGCAGAAGTATATCCGGAACCCAGAAATATAAATGTTTTCATTCTCCTGAGATGTAAAAGATAACAAGAAGCTATTGGAACAAATGTTAAGTATTGAAAACTATACATTTTCTTTTTCAAAAAGGCCAGAAAAGCACATTAAACTTCATGAATCTTCACACTGTTTTCCTTGAACATCACTCCTCACTCTCCAAGTCTTCTGAACTCGCCCAAGTAATTGGTAGCCATGCTTTGCTTATGGCGCTATTAAAATTGATAGTGCTCAACTGTTAGTGGTTCAAAGATCTCAACCAGAGAACCTAAAAGGGTGCTACATATTTTTAAAGAGTGTTTTATTTTAAAGCTTAGTATGTTTGACTGGTTTTAAAGCTTTTGAAGTATCATACCACATATAAATCAATTTTCCATCTTTGTCAGAAAAAAACAAGTCAGAAACAGACACTACTGCCTCCAAATCTTAGTGGTAAAAAAGAAGAATATGTCTGAGGAACAAAATAATTGGTCTATTACTACTAGTACATTACTACTGATTACTGATGAAGTTATTTAAACTTACAAAGTATGCCTCCATGTTCCATGTTGGAGTCATAATACTAGGTGAGGCTTGTGCATCAATTGATTTTCTTTGTCACTCAACACATTAAAAGATCTTGTCCATATGAGGGTAAATTAATCAATTATATTTGGTTTTAAACCTTTTTTGTGCACTTTGTAGATCAATGCAACACCTGTGCTTAACAATAATTAAAGTACTTGCAGGTGGATTTGCCAACATTATACATGCCCCCCCCCCGCCCCCAGTGTGTCTACTGTAACCTGCAGCGAGTTTCTTAATAAAAACTGTTATAGTGCTATGCTGCAGTTTGTTATTTAGTAGCCATTATCCTGTTAAGCTCAAATTTAGCACTGCGTTGAATCCGTTGTTGGTCATCGTGGGCGACATCGCTGTTTGCATTAATACTTTCTGTGCTGGTCTGCCGCACGAGTTAAACTCAGCTGTTTACGTTGGATTTTGCGCCAAGATATCTTGAGCTAAAGTTACTATTAATGAAATGCATGAACAAGAAAACACTTCAGAGCCAACAGGGCCAACACACGGAGCTACGAAATCATGAAAAAAATGGCACATGTCTACAATGATAAAATGCAAGCTGTTGGATTAAAATAATAAGCAAGCTATATACAAGTATTCTAGCATTTTCTATGTGCCAATCAATATTCTGTGTTTACATATTACTAGCAAACAGACCTGTTACAGTTACAGCATAGGGTATAGGGGAAGCCAGTGTAATTTTAATGCAGTACTACAAATCAAGCATTGCTTTAGTCTTATTGGTGTAATCTCATGTTTCATTAAAATAATAAAGTACTGCTCATCTATGTGTGTAAAGAGACTGCTCATGCTCAACTGGGACTCAACTTGCATGCCCTCACCCTTCTACCTTGAATACGTGTTTGTCTTTGATCACTTCTAGCAACTCGCATCAGCTTCAGTCATGATTCTCCTGCCATTTGCAACTCAGTGACCACACAGCTGCTGAAAATTTTAACATCAATCTTTATGATAAACACTCGGCACATGCGATCGTTTGCTACAGAAATATTGGTAACAGCAGCACTTTGCTGGCTAAACCTTAACCATTTTTTCAGCCATACAAACACTGGAAATCCCACTTTTCCCAACAATCAGATTCTTAACTCTACATAACAGATGACCATCACATCACCATTAAATTACTTAAACTTTAACACGTACATTCCTGTGAGTCTTTTTGCTGTCCAGCACAATGTTGCATTTTATGCCTACTTTTTAATTTCTTTATGTTGACTGATGAGTTATGTCTGGGCTTGAGCAACAGAGTCACACTGCGGTCTGATTTAACTGTAAGGAATAATGCATTATGCTGTAATTTAATACTGAACTGTAGCTTTGTTTATATTTTCCCCTCAAGGGCATCAACATTTACTTTTGTCTACTGTCCATTTATTTGGTTTAATGCTTTTGTTTGTTATTCAGTCCAGTGCTTGGACTCAGAATTGCTAGCAGCGTTATAATATGAATTCATAAATCTTAATCACATTTCTTTTCTGTTTTAACAACTGCTGTACACTCAATGAGGAGTAGGTGAAAGAAAATAGAAACACAGTTTGGAACTGAATGAGTTTTAAACACTTAAAATGAGAAAACTTAATAGAAGATTTCATCTCCCCCACAGTTCTAAACACCAATTTGATTCTCGGTCTCTTGTGCTTTCAAAGTGAAACCATAGTTTAAGGTGAAAAACAAAATGATTTGCAGACTAGAAAACATATACACATATACACTTTATTAGGTACATATGTACACCTGCTCTAATTGATTCAATTCAATTTTATTTATATAGCACCACATCACAACAGTTGCCTCAAGGCGCAATAATTCCAGAGAAAACCCAACAGTCACAACGACCCCCCGTGAGCAAGCATTTGGTGACAGTGGGAAGGAAAAACTCCCTTTTAACAGGAAGAAACCTCCAGCAGGACCAGGCTCAGGGAGCTGTAGTCATCTGCTACAACTGGGGCTGAGGGGAGAGAGACAGGACAAAAGACACACTGTGGAAGACAGTCAGGAATTAATACTAACTAACCAACCAATCACATGGCAACAACCCAGCGCATTTATGCACATATGCATGTGAAGACCTGCTGAGGTTCAAACAGAGCATCAGAACAGGCAAGAAAGGTTATTTAAGTGACTTTGATTTCTGTTGCAACATTCAAATGCAGGGTCAGAATGATTCAGGCTGCCAGTGGTTGTGCTGAAATGCTGTGAGGAGGATATGGTGCTGCTATCGTGTTGAATTGGACCAAAATTTGAGAAATGTTTCCAGCACCTTGTTGAATCCACAAAAGTTCAGCATAAAAGGGGGTCTAATGGAGCAGCAGAAAGGGGTAACTAATGAAGTGGCCAGTAGAAGTAATTTTTATACCAATTCCACAAAAAACAAAACAAAAAGATTATTTTGAGAGCAGTCAATTCAGTAACCTTTTCAAGCCATTAAATTGTACATGTGCCTATTTTCCTGTTTCAGAGTACAGCTTCTCTTCGTGCTATAAAATGTTTTCTGTGCTCTATATTCTGCTGGGACAATCTAGGAAGGTAGGCTGTTTCTGGTACTGTGTGTGTCTGTGTGTGTAAGAAAATGAGAATGGGATAACGTATCGTTTCCTGATCACTATCTTACATAATCACGTGTTAACAGAGAAAGACAGGAGAAGAGGGAGAGAGGGAGATAATGGAGAGAGGCAGGGGGAGCACAGAAAGGCCGGTACGAGTTTGAGAGCCGTGGACTGATCTGAAAACCGACCAATCGGGCGCCTTCCTCGACTTGAGCTGCCGCAGTAACCGGGCACGATTGGAGGATGCATCGGCGAAGAGATGCGCGCACATGCACTAGCTCGGCTCTCGTCCGGTCGCTCGCACATACGCGCACACACACGCGGGAAGGAAGGGAGAGTGTCGGCTCTCTGCAAGCCGTACTGTGAAGCTTTGCCCTGGAGAGGATGACAGTGGTAGAGGAAGGAAATTGAAAGACACGGAGAAAAGGAGAGAATGGGGAACAAACTCAAACTCGCACATTCTTTTCGCCCTTAATCAGCTGTCATGTGGGTTCAGGGGGGTGCGCGTGGACAGGTAAGAGAAAAATAAGTTTGCGTGCTTTTCCCCCCACTGTCTAACCTATTTCAAGTTGTCATTTGCATGTGCGCGTGTAACTCTCGGTGGCGTGCTTGTGCCTCCGGGAATAGCTGCTGTGCTTCATAGACCAGGTAAATAAATTGCCTGGGGGGTCTTGAGCGCGTGAGTGAGCGCTTCTAAGACCAGAGTTTGACTGTGCGCACATTTGCGCCCCGCGTGAAATTGTGCACTAAGCAGGAAGAAACGGACATGATGGAGGGGGCAAAAAAAAAAAAAAAAAAGAAAAGTAAGAATGCGCACACGTCATTTTATCATGAGTGTATTTGGCTCTGACGCGCTTCGGTCTTTTCTCCCGGGGTGTTGTTTCACACGTCGCCTCGGTGGAGTTATGAATGATGGACAGGCTGCTGTAACAGAGTGGGAGTTGGAGGCTATGCGATACCTCTGGTGCGTGTGCCGCACCAGTGTAGCCAGACTGAAATTTACGCGCAGTGCAGGAAACAAGAGTCCACTCATTGACTGCAGCTTCTCTAAGTAGAGCTTTCTCTCTCCGCGCCAGACTCCGTCTCTCTCTATAGAGAGAGATAAAGGCGCATTTAGAGTGAATGCCTCACTTATCTGAATGCTGTGAGATGCTTTGACAGTCGCGTGTGTGTCTCTCTCTCTGTGTGTGTGAATAGAAAGATGCATAAGGCAAGTGTCAGTTGCTTAGCTGTCCCTGTTAGTGTTGCGTTGATTGGCTCCCGGTAAGCACAGGGTGGATTGTATGGCTGCCAGTTTTGCATTGCATCTTTCAAAGATCCTCACCTCTCTGATGTGTTTGCAAATGTTTGAGAAAAAGATGCCAAGTGTCTTGTAATTCAGTGGTTGCTACTGTTGGAGTTCTGACATTGATGCAGACAAAATGCAAATCCTCTTTCAAATGACTGAAAACCGCTAAGAATTTTTTTTAAAATATATTTTTCTCTTTATTTGGGGCCCTGGGGACACTCATAGTGGATACTATTCCAGTGGATTAAAGCCTAGTTCTTATTTAACCGTAATGACATGATTAGGAGAAAAAAAAATCAGCAATTTATTATCAGTTAATCTATCAAATATTTGTCAGACAGCTGGTTAAGTGTTTAGTTGGTAGCATGTCAGATGATTAAAATGTCCATAACAACATCCCAGGGTGCAAAAATCACTAAAGGTCCACATTTAGGAACCTTTTACCAGCAAATGTTTGGCATTTCTGGATGGTAAATGACGCTAATAATGAATCAATCATCAAACTGCATTGATTAGCTTCAGCACCAGACTGCAGACCAAGAGTTTGGTGATGACACTGACCTTCAGTATGTAAAATGCCTCACATACTTGCATTCATTACATGCAGTGAATGCAGCCTTTTGAAGGCCCCGTGCAGAACCACGCTCCATCACGTCAGTCTTATCTTACTGTGTTTGACTGTATAAGCCATTATCGTCTATTTTTCCAATATTTGTCAGAACGTGTTACAGGAGCACTACACAATTACCGACCCCAGCTTTGAATTAACTATCACAGCTACCAAAGTCAAGTTAAAATAAAACACAGCAAGTGCTAACTTTCATGTCTGCGCATACTGTTAAAGCAAGAAAAAAAAAAAAAAAGAAATGAGGCAGCTGACTGGGTTCTAAAGAGACCTTAAGGGTTGGTGTTTGAATCTGAAATGTACTGGTCATCTGCCCAATTTAATCTGGCAAGTGGAGGAGTCTGGAATAGCATGGCAACATATGCAAAACATAACCCACCAGCTGCACTAGCAAAAATAAAATGCATTAAAAAAAATAACTGAAGCGCAGACTGATGAACACAAAACTGGGAATGATTATTTTTGTGATGACAACCATCAGAGAGACCCTAAAATTGCTCAGTCACTTCGACTAAGATGAGTTACATCTACAGTGTTGACGTGAACCTCCACATAGCTATTTTCACCTGTTAACATGGCCCAGATATTGAGTAATACAAATTGTGATGGACTCGTTTTCTGGATAAGAAGTTAAGTGAATGATCGTCTTAACCCTGGAGTTAAATGGATTTTCTTAAACACACAGACACACGCACATTCATGCAAGGCCACCCTTCCACAGACCAGATGATCATTAACAATGCATTTATTAAATAAAAAAAGGAGGATGGAGTGGCACATTACAGATCACCTGCCTGGTAATAATCCAAGGTGAAATGCGGATGGACTAAAATGACAATGGCCTGACTTGACTTCATTAGACACTCTTGGTTGATATGGAATATATAGGTGCCCCGAGCTAATTGCACCATTCAGTAAAATTTGACTTGATGTGAGCTGCATTTACAATCAGGCTTAAGTGTTTGGCTCTCACACTGTGTTTAATGCATGTGGTGCAGATTGTGCTAAATGCACGAAGGCCAAAGTGAACATGTTAATCACTGGAAACCTTGTTTGATGCCAGACATGCAAACATTACCATGAAGTCAAGTGTCAACTGAAGTGCGAACAATTGTGCAATTAGCAGTCGCTCATTAAAGTGTGTTTGTAGCAGAGCAGACATCTTAAACTCTCAGCGTGGCAGCAAGTTGCAAACTCTACAGAATAGCAGTTTGTCAAACTAGGTGCAATTTTAGAACAGGCACTCAAATTATAGGGAAGCTACATTCAGCTACCCCCCTGCTGCCCACAGACAACTCTGCCAAGGACTCTGAAAGGCAATGTTTTGATCAATTTTTGATAAGTTTGTCTACCTAAGTACCAAGGTTCTGTCACATCACTAGCAGACTAGACAGGAATAAGAACAGTGGATTATTATTGCCCAACAGCACATTCAAAAAGGTCATTTAAAAGACAAATCCTACCTCCATCATACTCTCCCATGTCTGCTCAATAGCACCTAACACATAGGGACATAATTCAAATAAGACTATAGCTTTAGCAAGTGCAATCATCTTCTAAATCCAGGACAGTGAAATAATTCCCTGCTTCGAATGCAGCAGTGTGATGCTGTTGTGCGGCTTGCAGTGTTAAATGATGTATGGGATTTTGTTGTTAAACTTTGGAGACATGACACTTTGATGGGAATGTATGCTTACACTCAAAAATGAGTTTTCAAATTGAGAATTAATCATGCACTAAACACTGTATTTTAAAGTCCTGGCAGGGCAGCAGTCATTAATCTGAAATACGTTTAAATAAAAAAAAAAAAAAGAAACCGCTATTATGAAGAGCTGACAGAGGGGGGAAAGAGTGGCACTTAATAAAAGTTAAAGAATTAACAGAATCCAGTGGACGCCCTTTCAAATTTGACAAAGATGTAACTGAAAATGATTGAACTGTACCAAAGTGGAGAAACAGGTAGAGAAATCTTTCAAACTGCATCTCAACCTGTTATGGCTTCTTCACTTCAGTGTACAGTAAAACATTAGTTTTAAGATTCTGAGAAAATGCTTTAAATGGGTGAAGTCTCTGGAGTTCATATATATATATATATACATATTTTTCACATATTTCTGACATCTAGGTATATAATCCATATAAATTTTATATTTTTTTAGTGGAGTTATTGTCTTACTGTAAGCTACAATTTGACATTTGTTACCCAATGTAGCTAATCCTCCCTGCTACTTTATCATCAGTTCTGAGATAGTCATGAACGTTCCTAAATGGGCACCTTCTGCTAAAGTTTCAGTGCTTCCCTGTTCGAGCCACTGAAGTAGCCATTACAGTTAGGTCAGCAGTGTGGGCTAGGAGAAGATCTTCTCCAAGATCTGATCCACTGATTTGGTTTGGTCTACATGATAATAGTTCAGATCTTGGAGGAATCCTTGCTCTCTTTTTCTTAGAAGATAGGAAAATCAGTCAGCAAAGCCAAAGAACACTTAGCTGGCTCATTAATACCACCAGAAAGAGATTGAATGAGTTCTTATACTTTTAACTCACCATTTTGGGTCAGTTGCCATCTAGCATTTTCTATATTTTGATTTAGAGTTTCATTGCCTACAGTGAAACTCAGCGCACACTGACATTATTGCACTATGGGTGTCTTCTGTATGGGCGAGAGCAACATTAGAATGATTCATCTCCTGCTCTCACTGTCAGTGACGAATGGGCAGTAAAGCATTTCCTTATAGAGCACTCACCCTATAAAAGGAAGTTTGATCGTTGGCAAGCATGTAGGCCATAGCTTTGTGGTATCTCAGTAACACAAAATAACTTGCCCCTATTTGGCTGAAATAATCAATAGATGGGGTGCCTCACTGAAAGAAAGAGTTAGAGTTCTCTGAGCTTCACTATGAAATTTCTGCATTTATTTCTTTAAACTTGAGGATCCTCAAAGTGACTCGTCCAATCTAAGCAGATGCTGGGGGGGGGTAGGGGGACTGGGCTCCTGTTAACTTTCAGCAGACAAAAGCCACAGCTCTCTAAGCACTGCAAAATTCCTTTTAAGGATTTAGTTGAGACATCAGTCTCTCCTACAGGAGATGGCTTTGTGGTGAGTCAGATTGAGCATAGTTCCATTTATGTGAATTGCATAAAAAACATTTAAAAAAAAACCCACAACAAATCAGTTTTGGCACAATGCTTTATTTAAATGACCGAAATGAATGATGTGAAATATAACTGAATGAAAACTAAGATGCCCTGTAAAAGGGGGAAAAGCCACTGCAGTAGGGTGTATATGAGCGCATTTTGTCTGAATATTTGTCCAGTGTTTTATTGGAAGAATGACTGTCAGCCATGAAAACAGAGCCATTTGATTGCCAATGTGCTGCATGAATATTTAATGTACTATTAAAGGGGTTGGATTACCATTTCACATTTTTGAGTGTTTGCTCAGAGACTTTACCCCCCCCTTTTTTTATATGCATAGCTCTTGAGGATGAACCGTCATTATGTAACCACTGTGCATTTCTGCCTGGGATTCTGAGGGCTACCTCACAGTATTTTATTCTCTGCTTGAATGTGTTGGGGTGGTGGGTATGCCTTTTGGCCACATTCAGTATGTTTCAGCTTCCATGGGGAAGCTGCATTTTATTCACCTGGGTACATCCTTCACTGTGCTTATTCCTATTTAGATTTACACGTGAAACAACGGCTTTCTTTTCATTAACACATCAATTGCACAAGACATCTGAAGAAGTTAACATTTGGCAACGTTAAAAAGATTTGGAATAAATTCTGTGTATTGTGCAAAATTCTTGAGCTGCTTCATAATTTGCTTCCAAGCTGTCAGACCTTCTGGTTTTTAAAGTGGTCTTGAGCAATATTCCTCCAGGCTGTTCGAAGGACTTCCAAATTTTCCTTTGGACGTTGGCTGCTTTTCACTTGTTTTCTATTCAGCACTGGTAACTGACCATTTTCAGAGGAATTTTTTTTTTATTTGTTGAACCATTTAACTCTGACCTATAAAATTCTTCAAGCATGAAAAAGGCTCTAACTCAAAGGATAAACCAGTGTTGTCTACACAAAATAGACAACTTAGCAAAGAAGCTATTTTAAATTATAGCTTTTGGAACGTTGTTACCTGCAGCCTGTCACAAAAAACAATTTGTTGCCATTTCTTAAGCTAAATCTACCAAAAATGCCAACAACACCGTTTGACAGGTATAAAGATGATATTTTTGCACCATTTTCTCACCAAATATTGACTTTCAAACTTGTTAGAATTATACAGACTCGGTTTTGCCTTATGAAATGTATTGCTGTTCAAGTTTGTGCATTTTTCAATAAATCGGTGCTCTTATTCCTCTAGCAAAATATAAAGAAATGAGTGGCAGTTCAGGACTTTTGCACACACTTTTTTTTTTATTGTATTTTTCAGTAGAATTGTTTCATACTGTGCATCTACACCCAGTAAGTTATTACTTTAACCAGAGGAGTTCATGTACCTCAAGGGTCCTTTTCACAAGCGTGCAGGGGAAGAATGGGGAGACGGATTGACAGGTGGCTCTGTGTGGTCCTCAGTAATGTAGATACTGTACTGGTTTGTTGTGCTGAATATAACAGAGCCAAAAGGCAAAGCTCATGATTTATCTACATGCCCACCGTGACCTTATGGTCGCAAGCTATGAGGAAGAGTGACCAAAACAAGATCATAGATATAAACCCTTATTGACAGACTGATATCATGAAGTAATTTTTCTTGTATTGCCATTGTGAACTTGTTTTTCCTTTTTCATGTGTTATTTTAGACAATAAAAGCCTAACCCTGACCTTAATCATTGTCCCAACCTTTGTGTGTTATTTACAGACATAAAATTAGGAATCCATCAATGTGTCGTGCAAAGATCAGTATCAGTGTGTTGACTGCCTTCAGCCTTTCTTCAAATAAGATGACATTTACTGGTCGCAGTGGCCAATGTTTGGCTGTTATGTCACATCAGTTTTACTCGTGCTGAATGTTCAGAGATAGTGGAATAAAAGAAAAATGGGTGAAAGACATCTTCATGGAACAGAAGGCAAAACAATAACAAAAAAAAGCATCAGCTATCTTCTATATTGCCATTTTAGTTAATACAGCACAACTGGTGCATTCTATTGGTGCAAAGTTTGAAATATGTTGGCATTACATGTAAAATGTTGCTGAAGTGGTGTGCTATTTATACCTATTCCCAGATAGCATGATGTTTTTGAGCGGTGTTTGGACTCATCCTCTAACCTAGGATGAAGTAGTGAGTCATCGAGGAAGGGCTGAGAGTACGATTTCTGTTCCTCCTCACCAAGAAGAGACAGTTGAGATGATTCAGGAGGGTGGGCTCCAAGGCGAGGTGTGCTAGGGATGCCCAACTGGCAGGAGACCAAAG
Organism: Pterophyllum scalare; assembly: GCA_024447675.2. Lineage (NCBI taxonomy): Eukaryota > Metazoa > Chordata > Actinopteri > Cichliformes > Cichlidae > Pterophyllum > Pterophyllum scalare. The sequence goes on along the minus strand of JAMQGT020010754.1, from coordinate 47,547 downwards.
GGCAGACCCAAGAAACACTGGACAGGTTGTATGTCTTAACTGGCTTGGGAAGACATTTGAATCTCTAAGGAAGAGCTAGAGGAGATGGCAGGGGAGGCGGCATTCTCAGTTCTATTTTGCTTTCCCCCCTCGACCTGGACCTTTAATAAAAGGTAGAAAATGGAGGGACGGTTAGATGGGTGGAATACGGACTAATTCAGAAGTCATGTAGTGAGCTGACAGAGTCAAGTCTGTAAGTTGTCTGTGTCACAGAGCAGAGAAACCCTGGTGTGTGGTGCTGATAAAACATTAGTGTGCTCTGAGCCTGTCAGACTTGTTCACCCTTCACGTGCACCTCTGGCATGTGAAAGAGATGTTAATTGGACCATGTCAACGCTTTATGAGAGTGAGAGGGCGAGGTGGGAGATGGACAGGGCATCCATACTGATTCACAGACCTGAGGCAAACGAGAGGGGAGCCACGGGAGGCTGTCCACTAGAGTTAAGACAACATATGGAACTTAAACACCACTTGAATAATTCTGGAAATGGTTACATTTTTAGAAAACAATTATCCACCATCTAGTGGAACTGGAATTCTACTCAATCATCTTTTAGAGGGGCTTTACATTATGTAGATTCAAAAAAAAAAAAAGGATCAGGATGTCAGGATAAATTAAGCAGTATTTGTTATTTCTGAAATATCAAGTATACATACTTTACAATGGAAAGTCTGTCACAACACTGACTGCACTGACTCACCATTATTGCTATTAGTTCTCCAGCCAAGTTGCATGGTGTGTAATCAGACTGTAGTTTTCTGACTCGCGATTGAACCATCCGTTTTGCAACATCTGCCTGCTTCCACAGCACAAAGACTGTACTTGTGAGCTTGTAAACTGTTGTCAAACTGTCAAACCATGTGCCAGAGTGTCAAATGTCTCTCCGTGCACTGAAATTAATCTCAGTGTGCGTGAATAAGTCTGATGTGCCAAGAACAAATTTCAAGCTTGGCATCCAGTTGATGTCAGTGTTTTTTTTAAGGTTCATATGCATACTTAAATGACATTTATATGGTAGTATTTTTTGCGATACATCAACTGCCACTAATTTCTCTATAAAGAGCGACTGAACAAGATCAACCTGCTGTTCTGTTGCATGAATGCATTAAAATCTAGATCCAGAGTTTGGAAAATAGGGTGGTTTTTCAGAAATTAACATTTACTTTATGAACATGAGGCAACATTAGATAGTTTCACAGTTTTGTTGAATGGGTTATAAATCATGAGAAATCTAATTTGCAATATTTTTGAGTAAGACATCAGCATGGGGCCTGGTAAAGTTGATTGTAGCAGTGATAATCTGGTGGGCGGTATTACTCAAATCCCACAGCACAGACTATACCGAACACCATCCATCCATTTTCTTCCACTTTTGCAATTCAGGGTCATGGGGGGGCTGGAGCCTATCCCAGCTGTCATAAAGCTGAATGTGGGATACGATGTGCATTTTGTTGCACTGACTTGTGACATATGCAGTGACAATAAATTGAATCTAATCTGATTAAAAAATGTTGCTGGTCTGTTGCAAGGTTAACACAAAGATAGACCATTCACGCATGCAAGTCTTTGGACAGTGAGAGGAAGCCAGAGAAAGGACCCACGCAGGCACAGGGGCCACATGCAAACTCCACATAAAAAGGCCCCAGCCAGTAGATTTTAACCCAGGACCTTCTTATTCAAGTCAGTTCACTTGAATTGTGTTATTTATATAGCACCAAATCTCAACAACGGTCACCTCAAGGAACTTTATATTGTAAGGTAAAAGATGAGAAAACCCCAACAGTAGATGGCCCTCTAGCAAGCACTTGGCAACAGCGGGAAGGAAAATCTCCCTTTTAACAGGAAGAAACCTCTGGCAGAACCAGGGAGGGTTGGCCATTTGCCGTGACCAGTCACGATATCTGTTAATGCTCAACTCAAGGTCCAAAGTTCTCAAGATCAACTCTTTGGGACCTACTGTACATTTCTGGGTTTAGGGTTCAGGTAGAGAAGTTGCATGGCAGGCGCCGAGGATTTCATGAAGTATCGTTCACCTCTGGTGTCTGCGGTGGAAATTTCTCTTTAATTTTTTATTCTTTTCTTATGGCTAGACAGAAGACTCCACAGTATTGTGTTATTGTCTTCATATAATCCTCTCATTACAAGATGTACTCATCTGTGACCATGGTGGGTAGATCACTTGTTCCTATAAATGATTCTACACTTGTTATTCTTTGTCAGATACCATGCAGACTGTTTTTGACCCCTTTGCAAAGGCACATTAAAATGACAATGTGTTTGTGAAGATTGCTTTCAGATTTCTGTAACCGTATATACAGTAGGTAACAAATTAAAGAAGACCAATGATGCATTAGAGATTTCCAGCAAGGAGATGGTCAACAGTATAACTTGAATGACAGGAATAAATTCATAACATGGAGAAAGCTGTGGGTCTACCTTGCAAAAACTGAAAAGGCTTTGGGTCTGCCCATCACTGATGCTCAGAGCCATGCAGAGGACACTGAATTTGCCATGGTGGCTGAAGAAAAGCGAAAGCTGAGGCACAGTGTCATGGCTCACATCCACACCTTTGTACAGTGCTGCCCCACTGCTGCTCCTATCATCCACCTCAGAGTGGTGATGGCTTTGAGATTCTCTTGCCTAAGCTGTCCAGACTCAGACAGCCTGGGAAAGCTTTGCAGAGAAATATTACACACAGTCATAAAGCCGACCTAGACTGCCTGTCCACCCTCGGTAGTTTGGGAGCAACTGTGCAGAAGAGCTGTACAGTCATCCGGCTGATGGCCAACCTAAAGGAGATTGAAGGACATTTTGAGAAGGAGCAGATTGGTCCCAGTGCTGTGCCTTATAAAAGAAAATCCATGTGTGCAGAACGTTGCTATAGCTTGGCTGTCATTTGATTATATTGTTGGCGGATCCTCTGCACACTGCCTCAGTCCAATGGCTGGAGAGACGCCGGTTGACAGTGCCAACAGGAGAATCTCCCTACCTGAGTCTTTCCTGACAGCAGACATCATCCTGAGGACACTGCAGAACATCACAGAGGGTCTTGTGGTCCACCTCAGAGTCACAGAGTCAGAAATGAACAAACTCAGAAATGGGGCTCTATAGAAGGAGGTGGGATAGGAATAAAATACATTTCCAATATCCAATCAGTGAAAGAGTAATTTTGGAGGTCCAATAGAGAAAAAAAACAAAAACAAATGATTCAGAATCTAGGAAAGCCCACTGTTGATTCAGAAAAGATCAATTGTGAGTGAGAGAAAATATTAATTCTAATTAATCAGTGCTAGACTATTTTAATTGTATTGCAGTAATTCTAGTTTAACAGTATTGAAAATGTATAAAAAAAGAAAAAACACACACTCTGCTGCCCCCCTCTGCTCACACAGCTTACTGTACACCTCCTCATACTTTTCCACGACTATTCTTGCCTCTCCCTACCTCTGCCGTCTGCATCACTAGCTTATTCTTTATTTGGATGATGAGGTGGCATATTTGTCTGCTGATGCTCCTAACACCCTCCCTGCTAGTCTCTGTGGGCACTTGAAAAGCAGTGCGGCAAGCATCTGCGAAACCCCCAAATCTCTTGCACTTCATCCTCTCATGAGGGAATCTACCTGGCAGCAAGAAAGCAAGCTTATCTGTGTATGAAATGCTAATGTGAATAGCCTCAGCCCTACTTTGTGGATGAGAGCACAGACACCCTCCGTGTTGTAAAACCCACCCGCTCTGTGTGTTTTAGCATGTGTGAAACAGTGAAGCCTGCCAAACTCCAGTAGCCTCAGCCTGAATTTTAGACCTCTCAGACACGAAGAGAACCAAGTGCTGTAGGTGATATGAATACATTTCCAGTCTGAATCCACCTTCTGCCTTTTTCTCTTGTTCTGTTTGACTTAAATTCCAAAAGGATGGTGTTCATTCAAGTGGTGCTATAATGAGTAGTCAGTTCAATGACCAGCCAGTTGATGGCAAATCATTCAACAAATTCTGTAATTGAGCATTTAGTTATTTATTATTCCAGCATGCCAAAGATTTGTCGATTCAGCTCCTAGCTATCGAGTGTGATCGTTAATGGCTGCTTGGGTTTTATTTTGCTTAAGAATAAATGTTTGAAGGTTCACTGTGGGGGGGGGGGTTGGTGAAGAAGTGGAAGTTTTTAGCATCAGTTATTTCTACCATCAACCTCTAGTGTTGTAGTTCTGTGCTGAATTCATTTCACTATTTTGTAGTATGTATGTATGGGGTGTGTGTGGGTGTGTGTGTGGGGGGGCAAAAATTAAGAGGCAGCTTTAATCTGTACAGTACTTTTTCCACACAAATAACCATTATCCTGTTACATTAACACTGTCTATTAATGTTTCAGATGTGCAGGACTGATGACAGTTGCCTAGCTCCCACATTAAAGTCCTTTTTTAATTAGCCATAGCTGCAAAGCACTGCTGTAATGACAATTTAACAGAACGTGGCAGTTGGACAATTGCTAAAAAAAATAAGAAGTCCTTGTAAGTATTAGTAACAGGAACAGGTGTGTTGCATGATAGCTGTTTAAAACGGCAGTACTGGTGAAATGGGAGCTTTACTCACCACTCGAAGGTCCTCGTAAGGTGTTGCTCGGGGGGGGGGGGGCTGTAAACCTTCCTGTTTGCAGTGGTGCTGTTTGAAGTTGTGCGTTACCTGGAAGAGGCAAAGATGGCACTGCTGGTTTTGATACTGTTGCAAATGAGTATCTAAACAAATAGTCTTACCCATCCCCCGAGGGGGGGTTGGGGGGGTGGGCAGGGTATTGTTTTGGTGTGTCTGTCAGTCAGATTCATACCGAATTTGCACGAAAGATGGCAAGTGACCAGATCACCTGACCCTTTGGAACATTTTTAACCATTTCCATGACAAAAACAATATATGAAGTGCAGCTATAGAATCATTAAAAAGAAAAAAATAGCACCGTAACAGTGAACTGATCGTTGAAAAGAGAAAGTGATTAAATATTGATCTTTTATTGTTGAAACCATTTTATATTTGCTTGTTCCACCTACTCATTCTTTATTTCCTGTTAACCTAAAAAAATTAATTAATTAGCCCATAAACGAGTTGTAGCATTACATTCCGGTATTTGACAGTGTGCTGTAATCTTATGTGCATTAATTTTGATGGACCTCTGCCTGAGTGTTTTTCCTGCACTCAAAGTGAAGAGACATGATGATGATGATGATGCGAGCTGAAAAACTGTTTTTTTCCCCCTGCAGTGGCCAGCAGATGGGTGCTGTCTACTCCATCCTGGCAATCCTCCTGTATGATGAGAGCTCAAGAAATCCAACCATTAAACACACAACAGATGGGACATTTTCCATCTTCCGCCCAACTCTCATTAAGCAGTCAAACAACATATAGTGTGGTTGATGAGTGCAGGCATGTTTTCTAATTTGACACCAAGAAGGAAAAAAAAATAAACTGGAAGGAGTCCTGCTTCGCAGATATAATTAACTTTGTTTAACTTGTCAACATGAGGAGATGAAACCATTAGAGGCTTTGAAGAACTGCACGTAGTGTGTGTTTTATGGCTCTTATTCAGGGCAAATATATACACTTTTTTTTTTTTTTACACTTCACCATTTTTGAATGTGTTATTGCGAATGATAGCATTATCTGCAACAATTATGGTGTGTCAGAGTGATATTCAGTGTAATGCCAATTTTCATAAGCGACACTAAGCTTAAAACTTGAAGGGCACACAGAGTGCATACCTTGCCCACCCCAAATTTTCTAGATCTTGATCCGGATCGCCAAAATGTAACCAATTGTCCCATGTACCACCACCAACTCCAGAAATTTTCATTGAAATCCGCTCATAATTCTCCAAGCTACCTTGCTAAACAGCCAGCCAGCCATGACTGAAAACATAACCTCTCCACCTCTCAGTGGGCGAGGTTACAGTGCACTTAAACGCACTGTAACAAATGTAAGAACTGCACTCACCTGTCACTCAAAGCAGCCACAGGCATATTTACTTACAACTTCCAAAGCCTTAAAACAATTTGAATGATATGTGCTACTTTACACTGGATTTATTTTGCATCCCCAAAAATTGCTACTTGCATTTGATTCTGTGCAACACTTCGATGCAGGGCAATGGTGAAATCTCTGTGTGTAAGGCGTAGTCATACGCGTGTTTTGGTCTTTATGGATCTTGTGTAGTTTGATTGTAAATGTGTGCAGCTACGCTCACTGTGCTCTCTCCAGTGCCAAAGACAAACGTCTGTTAAGGGAGACAACAAAGGCTAATCTAATTCTCGCTCTCATTTTGCCAATCTTTACTTTGCCAAGCCAAGTGAGAAATGGTGCATTTTGGGTCTGAGGTAATCAAAGCGAAGGGTTAGGACAGATGGTGTTTGGAGGGCTGTTTACTAGAAGGACAAGTTGCTGTTGACTTTGGGAGAAATGATGGGAGGGGGTGACTGACACACAATCCTCCCTACATGACTCAGTGGGAGTCATTACTGCAATGGGCCTAATTACCTTCAGGCCTAATCTGTGTTTAAAAACCTGCTGCTTATTGCTTTTAATTACCCACAAGTGTTGGAAAAAAGATTGGAATGCAAGGCTGGAGCATTTGTCTCTTGTGCTTCTGTGTTTGCTATGTGCATGAAAGAGAGAAAATATATGCAGCAATGTTTACAATATCCCACATTTTCAAGCTTCTCATGCTTAATTGTAACTACTCTGAAGTTCTGCATTTCCTGCACACACTTGCTGCAGAGTACGAGGGAAGTAAAGGCACAAACTATACCTTCATTTAAAATGTTAGTCGTACTGTGTGAAAGTTAAATTACTTTTGCCCTCATCATTTTTAAGAAGAGAGCTCAGTTCTCTCAGTTCTTCAGATCTTGGTTTGACAAGATGAGTTGAGGGAAATGTTATCTATAGAACCAACTCATGATTAATATATGATCTTGGGGCTGTTTTCTGCCGACCATCCTCGGGGTGTGTAATGTGATCAAAGTTTATTCTTGCAGGTGCTGGAATGTGTGCTCAAAGTAACTCGGAGAAGAAAATATCGGTAAAAGTACGAACACTAATGCACAAAGTTTAGAAATTTCTATTACAAGCAGCAGGGTTGCAGTGTAGAGCAGTGGGGGGTTGGAGCTCTTCCAGTGCAGCAATTTGGATCCGTTTGTGTTACATTTCTGGACTTCCCATTTCCCTTAATGTTGGTGTTTTGTTTAGGGGGTCATGGAATTTTGGGAAAGCTGGGATGTTAGAGAGACAAGTGTGTAATTTGCGATGTCTGAATCGCAAGACATACAGTACTGCTGGCTCGCCAACTCTCAATATGCTCTTGAACCAAACCAGCACCTGAGCAACAGTTGATGCAACAGGAAAAACTAATAATTTTGGGCAGCTTTCATCATGCGCAAGAGTAATTTTATTTATTCATTTATTTTTAAAGGCATGTGGACAGAACCTCTAATGCATCAGGGCTAGCTGGTGCTGATTTGCCAAAAAAAAAAAAAAAGATAAAGTAAAATAAAATAAAAATAAACCCTGCCAGATTGTATAGCTTATAAAGCGTATTCCAGACTCGCAAGTTCAGGCAGTTTGTGTCAAAAACCTCACCACTAAAGCAGTCCATTCAGATGCGATTTCCCGTATACTGTAGTAAGATAGCATTGTGGAAATATTACAGCTTGGCTAAACCTCTGAATTCCTGGCATTTTCTACAGCCTATTTGTCTCCAGTTTCATGGAACCTCCAGGGTTTGCCACACATTCAGAGGATTGCCCCGCTTGTGAAGCTGATCAGACTAATCCTCCTTTCTTTCATCAACAATGAGCCGGGTTGAATGACCCAACAGACTCGAGGTAAACCGTGGTTATTCTTAGAGCTGGTACAGATCAATCACATGTGATTTGACATTTTTTTAACTGGTGAAAGAGATGATTCTGTATGGTAATGAAGAGGTAAATTGTATCCCGTGCATCAACAATAAAGCATTAAGTGGACAAATTCCAAACAGCTAGGCTTCCTACGTAGTGTTCAGTTACAGAGAACCAAGCACAGAATAGTTAAAGACTTTATGAATTTAAAGAAAAAATACTAATCACTATCTATGAAATTCCCTCATGCCAGCTGGGATAAGCTCCAATGACCCCCAAGCTGAAAGACAGATGAAATTGTATAAATCCATATTGTAATAATACTAATATTTCTATGTGGCATCAGACGGATCAGACATGCAAAAAAAAAGGTGCAAACTCATTGCTTAGGTTGATGTAAAATACTACAATTTGACAAATAATACCCAGACATGAGTCCAGGAGTTAACGAGTAGAAGAAAATGATCATCACAACTCCACAGACCCATGCCTAACCCGGACTATTAGGACTTAGAATGTAATTCAACTTCAGAAACTCTGACAAAAACAAAGCTGAACTACCTCTGAATCCAACACACTGCCTCAGGAGGAGATTTAAGGATAAATTCCTCACGGTATGTTATGGAATAATTTTTAATTTAACCTTTATTTAACCGGGAAAATCCCACTGAGGTTAAGAACCTCTTTTTCAAGGGAGTCCTGGCCAAGATAGGCAGCAACAAATACCACACACATTTACAAAATGTGTGTGAGCAAACACATAAAATGGTTAAAAAAACTTCAAACATAAGAAAAACAAGTGCATGGAGTTAGCCACAAAAATTTGCAGTTTGGCTTTAAAAGCGCTCAATGAAATTAACTCCGTTTCCAGTCTTTCTGTAACACGTTTCATGAGGAGGGCGCAGAATAGACAAACGCCTTTTTACCCGGTTCGGTAAATGGAACCGAAAGCAGCAACTGATTCTGGGAAGGGAATGCATAAGGGACATCACTTCTCAGTGTAGTTAAAGCACAAATATAGGCTGGTAGTAGTCCAAGTAATGTCCTCTAGATGAAAGTATACCAATGACAGGAACTACAGATGACCAAAGCAGGCCACCCCACCTGAACATATAGGTCACAGTGATGCGTCGACACTTTGCAGTTGGTAATAAACCTGAGGGAGGCGTGGTAAACGTGTGTGTTCAGTTTTACATTGTGGCAAGATGTTGTAATTGGAATATTTCTGGAAAAACAACTGAGAAAGGCTGTTTAGATAAAGTAACCGTGCAGGGAGTCTGACAAAGCAAAGCAGTTAAAGACATCAATGCACAAATCATACCAAAATTTGTCAAATCCTTCACACTGATTTGCAACATTCCCCCACGCTAACAATTTAACAATTTTGCAAGCAGATTTTGGCAATAAGTGTTTTTGGCAGTTAGACTCAGCTGAGAAGTGACATCACAGAGGAGAATCCCAGATGAAGGTAGGTAATAGTGACTTTACCCCTCCCAGCGTCTGAACGGATGAGACGGAGGTGGGGAGGAGGAGGGATGCGCGATAGATGGTCTAAATGTAAAGTGAAGGACGTGGGCGGAGAGATTATTGGACACGAGAAGTGGTGTTGACAGCACGGGAAAACAGAAATGACGAAGACAACAGAGCGGCAAGATTAGCCCATCTCACAAGAGGACTGCAGACGGTTCCTTTTTGACCTTACAGAAGTACAAATCTGCACCAGGAGATATTAAAAGACTAACTAGAACATCATAATTAGAATGATAAACTCCTTGACGACAGACAAATGTATGTTGTCTGGCCGACACTTGGCAACTAAATTGTCTTTCCTCTCTTGCAGAAGATGTTTCTGTTTTAGAAAGGAGACCAGATCACTCACTGCACTCATTAGTGACAAATATGCCATTAAATTGTCTTCTTTTAAGCATCCATTAAAACAAGTATATTGAGGGCCCCTGTCTGAATCAACAAAAGCACCAGAAACATAAAATTATGTTCAGGCCTCAGGAACATTTCACAGCCGTGTTTCAGTCTGCTTTCGCATAATCACATATTGCTCTGTCACTAATTTCTCTTTGTTTATTGTGTCCCCGTGCTCACTTCAGCCCTCTTGTTTACTTTCTTCAGCTCACCAACATTTCCCGACACTACAGGCAACAAGCAGGCCCTATAAACTGGTGGAAGCCGCTCGGATTTCTCTCCTCTGAGAGTCTAGAGTCACTTTTGCTGTGGCCGTCGCTCTCCGGCTGGCCCTTTTTGTTCTGAGGATAGAACAGTAGTTCACTGATATGTGTTTTCAGCCGCCCCTGTGTTCTGCTGTCTGGTGTTTGACATAGACAGAAAGCTGATGCTGTGAAATCAAATGCAGTGGGTGAGCTCTCAGCAGGAGGCCAAAACATTAGCTATTAGCAGCAGGCGACAGGCGCCTGTCCTCCATCTCTGCCATACTGAATTGAGGTACATCTCTTCTGCTTTTTCCAACACCTCCCTCGCCCTATTGGTCTGTCATTTTGCTTTATCTTTCTACATTTTAAAGCGTTTCATCTCCCGCAGTGTCATCAGTGGGTGTGATTACGTGCAAAAACTATTGGTTCTGCTGAGGTCTTATTAAATTTAAGTTATTTACAGGACCAGTTGAGTCACTGCGATTGAGTTTTCCAGTTCCCATGAATAAAAAAGGAGATAGAGATATTCTTTCAAGCTGTTTGAAGTTTACAGAGACCAAAAGTAAAAGAAAAGAGAGTATGCTAAGATTCAAGTATCAGTGGGGATGTTGGGCTGATGTCAAAAAGATCGGATGTGATTTTTTTTTTTTTTTGAAAAAAAGAAAAAATAAAGAGACACCTTGACCTAACTCATTGACTTTTGGAATCTGCACTTTGAAACATTACAAATAACATTTTGACCATATAATATATATATATATATATATATATATATATATATATATATATATATATATATATATATATTTCCCCTTTTCCTTTTTCTCCCCCATGTTAGAAATAACCACAGAGATTGGAGTGCCAAGGTATTAGCTAGCAATGCTAGTAAGCTTGGTTACCAACCTGTATTGAACTGTACAGGTGCAACCAGATGTCAAAAGAACCAATACTTGTCCTTCTTTTTAATTTATTAATTTGGAAACTTGTTTTTTTTTTTTATTACTGTAGTGAACTGCATAGGCTGCAGTTCTTCTGGAACGGAGCAACATATACATACGTGTTCTAGTCTGTCCTTAAACGCTGAAGAAGAGTACCCACAGGCAAAGGAAAACCTACACATGGAAGATGGAAACTACTTCAGTTCCCACGATAGCTCTGGCCAGACTTGCTGATATGAAAGTCAGTAAGAGTCGAGTATCGAAGTACTTTATGTTGTTATCCTGAAATACGAATACCATCTTATTTGAGTAACAGTTTCAGCTTTGTTCCACAGGCTAAAATGTCTGCAGTGGCTAATGTTATATAAATGCTAGTTTTAATGCGTTACATAAAAGACTATGCCTTGAAGCAGGTACTCAGTAACCATTCTAACATTTTAGTTTGTGTTGTGTCAACAAAAAAAAAAATGTATTGCTTACATTTTTAATGAATTGTCTGCCACCACAGTGTGGTTTGATACAGACAGTCTGAACCAATACCAGTAGAATTACTGGTAATGATGCAGCTGCTAAATTTCTGGTATCATCACATCCCCAGGTGCAACACAGGCCCGAAGTTTAAATATACCCATGACCACGAGTGTCATGTTTATTTTCTGCTTTAGTGATTTTTTTTTTGAATTGTTCCTTTTCCAGGGTGGAATGATTGTACGGCGTACATCTTTAACGCCTTTAAAAATAACGATTGGGTACACATTTACGAACTCAACTCGGATAATGTAATCAAAAGTGCTGCATTAACAAAATCATATTGAAACTATTGCATGTGCTTATTAACGTAGACAACCTAGCATACATTCTGCCACAATCTTCGTAATGTAGCTGCCTCTGCTGTGCGTCCCAGCCTGTTAAATGCTGCACATATATAAACATGCCGTGGGCTGAAGGCTGCTCAAAACAATATAATCATCATAAAATGGGGGAAATTATTTCCATTGACGGAGCAAGATGCTGTTGATTTCGTGGCTCCCTGAAATGTATTTTGCTTAGACTCGGCACGATAATCAGACAATTAGGAGGCTGATTGAAGAGAGCCCCAGGAGGTGAAAGTGAAACCAGTGGAAAAGAGATTCTGACACTGAGTCTGACTCAGGTACCGCAAATGTTTCACCAGTGCTTTCACCATGTAGGGAAATGTTTTACACCGTCACTCAGCTGTAGAAAAAGAAGCATTTTGAACCTAGAACTAAATCTTAAAATCTCTGAAAGAGTTTATGCATAAGATTACTTGAGCATTTTCTGCAGGGCTTGGTATAATTTCCTCCGTTATAGAAGGAGAGCAGGGGAAGCAGGATTTGGGCGTAGCTCTACCTACGCAGATCAGAATCTTTTCCAAGATTACACATTCAGTGTGTCACTGAGTATTTAGCCCCCTCTGCTTTAATCCAGGTTGCTGTAGAACACACTTTGCCTTTCAACCTATTACAACCACTGCACTTAGTCAACATGACCAACAACTACAGTTTAGCTACATAATTTGCATGTAAATATATTTAATACATGGGGATTAGTCAGGGAGTTCTGAGCACATCTTAATCCATATGAGAAAAAAAATATCTATAAAAAAAAAAATTCAGTGATTATCCTTCAAACTATGTGACAGTTGTAAGTTGCATTCAATGTCTCCATTTCAGCATTTCTCCAATGTTGACACATGCATTGTAAGAGATAGAGAGTAGCAGGCTTTGAAGTCTGTCAGCTCCTATATCCTGTTATATATCAAATGCATGCATTTGTCCTCTTGATAATCCCTGTGAAGCTGCTATTCTGCCGTAGCACTTCAATGCAAGACCAACTCTCTGCTGTAAGTTGGCATTCAAGACTGTGGAACATTTTATTATATATGGAGTGAGGAGAGGGAGGGCGAGGGTATCGAGCTCTTTATTTTGCAGGCTTTTACTGCGTTTACTCACATTTCATTCATTATTTCATGTTCTAATGGAGACCTTAGGTTTTAATTTAAAAACGAAAGACATTGATTTTTTTTTTTTTAAATGCCTCCCACAAAATACATTTGTACCTATGCATTATAAATAATTCAGTATACTATTTGACATTCTTACTTGTTTCAAGCTTGGGCTTTTGTCATAAATAAGTTTTAATTCTTTTCAAATCCATTTTTTTCTTTTTAGTTTCTTCTGTTTTTGTCGACTTCTGAAACGTCAGTCAATATTTTCCAATTCCACATCTGCGCGCAGCCAACACGCATTCAAGATTCTCTGGGAGATGCTCTCCATAAATATGGAGCAGACAAGCATCCTGCCACATGCTTTGTATCAGCGATTGGCCAGAACAGGTTTTTTTCTTCTTCTGCTTTGCTCTGAAGGCAAATTCAGGTTTGTCACAGTACATCAAAAGTATAGTCTAAATGTGACTTGCAAGAGTTGTGCAAAATTGTGCATGCCATCCATTTATTAACGGTGTTGTCTGCAAGGCATTTTAAACAAAATATTCTCCAAGTCTAATAGCTGTTTTGTTTTGGCCTAAGGTAAATCCAACATTTGTGTTTAAGCCGGTCACAGTGGGCAGTTCTTCAGCTAAATACTTTCAGCTTTTCAACACACATTAAACAAGAAAAAAAATGATATATATGTATGTATGTATATATCATCCTCTGCTTTCCCTGTGCAAATTCAAATGGGGTAGAAAGACTGCAGTCTGCATCAGATACATACTGTAGTTGTGGCACCAAAACTGAAGAGCATTTCAGAATTGCAGGGTCACATGGAAAAGTTTCTTCTCATTTAAAAAAAAAAAAAGAAGTGATCAGTGAATGCAGAAGTCATCCTTCAGCAACATTTAAACAACATAACATTAAAATACACCTCAAATTCAGACGGTTCGCTCACTAACACCCGCTCCTCAAAAGCTGCAGAGTTTAAACAGGAATACAGAGACTTATTGTGCTTCACCTGAATGCACACTAACAGAAATTCAACAGTGCTTGCAGTTATTTTTTACTACTTTAATGCCATTCCTGATACTGTATATAATTTTGATTTAGGAAAAAAAAAAAATCCTTCTCTCTTTTCCATTCCACTGCCATCTGAAAATCACCTTCTGCCTTACATCTGACTGGCTTGATGTCTGTCCTTTCCATTATAAATGTGCTTCTTCCCGCTGCATTTATTATTCACTGTGCATGAGGCACTCTTCAGCCTCACAGTATGCCTTTGTTGGGTTTAAAGCATCCGCATTAAAAGCTTCAGTTCTTTTTTTTGACAATGCCAAGCCCTCCTTCGGGTCACACTGTTGTGAGCCATGAATCTGACCTCACAGGGCAGTATCAGTCACCAAGCGCCCTGACCTTATAGGCACGGGCAACCTTTTAACAGCACTGTTACTCAACAAGTCAGAAGTTGTTTGTGTTATCTGCATAATGGCAAAATTGGCTGCAACACTGGAGCAGGATTTCTTGCTGCCTTTTGTTGTTTATCACAGTGGCCAGTTTGAAGTGTGCATCCTCATCTGTAAGGATTTACGAGTAGCAATTTAATTGGAGGGAATTAGTGAACATTTAGCTTCTAATATCCATCAAATTAATCTCCAACTCTCTTTTTCTTCCCTCTCCTCTCTCTCTCTCTCTCTCTCTCCCAGGAAATCCAGAATGGCTTCCGGGATTAACCTCTGCTCTTCATAGAGTTGCACAGAAGTTCACGTCCATGTGTACGGCCTCTCTTAGTGTGGGAAATTCCATAATGTAAATGTGTCTTGCTTTGGACCATGAACTGTAGAGGATCCTCCTGGACCATCCTTTCTGTAGTTTGGATTTAGATTCCTCTTTTGCTGGGACTACTGCGCGGGTGTGTAGCGGTGGCTGTAGGTGGCGGCTGCAGCGGCAGTGGTGGGAGGACCTCCCCACCTCGAGACACGTGGATAAGTTTACAAAAGCACACGCCACCATGAGGATATCCACCACCTCTTGTCTCTGTCCCTTTCTGGTCTGCCTCTGTTTCATCCAGAGGTGCGGTGGGGCGAGCCATCATGTTCCTACCAAAGTGCCCTCCAAGAACCAGACCAAACTGGCCAACGGGGAGACGGAGGTGCACCACAGGCCTAAGCGTGGCTGGATCTGGAACCAATTCTTTGTTTTAGAAGAACACATGGGACCAGATGCACAGTATGTGGGAAAGGTAGGGTTTTTATTCAGCTGACTACAACTGAAAAAAAAATAAATCTTTTTATCCCAGGGAACTTGCTCTTACATGCTGACTTGACATTTTCCACCTCACCTTTTCTTTATTAAGAAACAGTTTACAAAAGGAGCAAGCCGTTTTATTGTCAACATTGTACATGCTCTTTATTTTTTTTTGTCTTCTGATATGAAATATTCAGGTCTGGTTTGTGAAGGTGCTTCTGACATTATGGTGTCCAACCAATTCTCTCATGATAATGTCCAAAAATGTGTTGTTCTCTGGAGCTAATGAGCTAATGAGTGCCTCTCAGCATGTCTACCACTCTGGGAAGCCAGCTATGCAAGCGTGGATTAAGGCTGAAAGTGAGAGTAGCCGTCTACATCAAGGCATCTTTGAACTGAAATATTAGATTTCTGTGGGAAATAAACCCAGATTTGATCTATTGGTGGGAAATTAACCACTTCAGTAAGGAATTGGGCACAGTTAGCTAGGGTGGCTCATTGTTAGAGATGCTATGAATGCATCTGGAGTGTCATTTCAGAGTGACTGATATCCCACACAGTGGAAAACACAGTAGTGGGTGTTCTTCCTGCTTGTGCAAGGTACGATGCAGCCCAGTTGTTGGCTGTTGGTTGTGACTTTTCTGTCAGCTCCACAATAAGCCACAGGGAGCTGGTTAAGTCCTCTGCTTGCAGATTGCCTGCCCTTATCTCCCGAAATGTGAAAATGTGTTTCTTCGCTGCAGTGATCATTATTCTAGGCACTCAGGCACAGACTAATCCTCAACTGCGCTCTGAGAGAAAGGGAATGAGAAAGGCAGAACGCTTCTGACTCCACATATGTCTGTATTCCAACAATGGTACCATTTGAAGGAGGAAAGAAAGAAGAGGAAGGATGAAATGCTTGGACAAAGGATAAGAGAGAGAGAGAGAGAGAGAGAGAGAGAGAGAGAGAGAGAGAGAGAGAGAGAGAGAGAGAGAGAGAGAGAGAGAGAGAGAGAGAGAGGAGAGAGAGAGAGAGAAAACAACAAATATCTCTTTCTAGCTTAAACGTCTGCTTATTGAATCAACCTGGGCTCTTTATTGTTGAAAAATGTATATATTTTTTTCTTAATATACCATAAAAGTCCCACAGGGTCTCCAACAAGTCTTTATCGTCGATGAAGCATGGCATCCTCAGTACAAGCAATAATAAACAGTGTGCAGCGTTTTCAGATCACAGTTTGTTGACGCCCTTACTGCATAAACATGGTTGGTTTTATATTAAATTTGTCCACTGCTTTGAAGTTCTCGATTGTTAAGTTTGCTGACTGTTCTGTGCTAGATCTGCTGCTACCTTAAGGGTACTGTTGTTCTGTGTGTGCAGTTTGTGTGTGTGTGTGTGTGTGTGGCGCGCAGAGGGTGTTGCTGATGAAAGCAAAGTAAACATAAACAGCTAATCCTGGATGATAATAAAGCACTGAGAAGAAACATAAACATTATTAAGGAGTCAATTTGACATGCGTGTTTAAAGAGATGAGGTCTCCAGATGGTGAGCACAAAAAAAAAAACCATTTAATTATGTGGGTTGACACAAGTGTGCACTGTCCTAATGTGGCCAGGAGACAGAATGACCCTTAATTAGAGGAGGAGGAGGAGGAAGGGAAGACGACGAGGAGGATTAATGCGCTTGGCACGTACTGCTCCATATTGTTTTATTCCCCCCCCTTTGCTTGATTAAAAACTCTGGACATTAGCAAGCAGCAAAATCAGCAGCTCCACTGCAGGGAGTTACCAACGCTTTCTTTGGTGATAACTGCATCGTCAAAAAATAAAGTTTGAAAAAGACGTTCCATGGTATGAGAAGTGGTAGAATGCGCACCAGAAAAATTCAGACAATGGTTGCACAGTCAAAATGATGTGCCACTGAGTGCTAAGATATCTACACAGTCAAACACACTCATATCACAGCGTAAGGTTTGGCCTTTGACAGCTGGAAATCTTCGGTGAACTTTTTATCAATACTTTCACATAGGACAGCATAGAGAGACTTCTGGGAATAAGTGAAGCGGCCAGTCTGTCAAGAACATTTTAATCCCCTGAGGTATCCTATAATCCCCAGTGACACCTTTCTGGGGGGTGGGGGTTGATGCATTTGGAAAATGACAGCTTCGCGCATGAGTGAGACGCAAATGCTTGGCAGGGGACAGGGCTTGTCCAGAGAGTAGACAGGAGACAACCCGTTCTCCCAATGGGAGGTGTGAGTGTCTTCATGTCAGTCAGCTCAGCGCGCTGCTTTGAAGTCGTAAGACAGGTACAGATTGGAGGGTAAGTTTTTGAAAATGATGGAAATCCCCAAACCCTGAATATAGTATATGAGTGAAGATTTTACTGGCTGCTGTGACTTAGTGGGAACTGTTTGAACCAGAGTTTTGGTCAGGGAAAAAAAAAATAATTCAAATGAGTTTCACTGGGTGTCCACCTGCTGCTAAAGCATGGCTTAAATCACGCGATGTTTGACAGAGTGGGTGCTGCAGCCCTGACTAGAGGCAGCACCAGTTGCCTTATCCCGTGTTCATTTGCAGAGCAAAGTGGCAACCTCTAAGAAAGGTGACTAAATATTTTATTCATGCATCTAAAAATGGATTGCGCTCTGACAGAATCAGGCAACCGTCTTGTTGTATGTATAGTAATAGCGCAACAGTGCGACGAAGAAAAAAGTAGTTTTTACAGAACACTTCTTTTCATCATCATTCTTCACGAGACTGTTCAGATATTTCAGAGGCATTAAACCATTGAAGTGTTACATGGAATAACGAGAGAAATTTCACAGCCAGCATCTTGCCATTAAGCTGCGCTGTTGGAAGCACTAAAAAGGCGCAGTAGTATTCAGCAACCACTGAGAAATATTTAAGGACAGACATCTGCGAGGGTGAGACTGCGATGTGATCTGTATGCATGCAGTACAGCTAAAGATTTATTGCATCGCTGATTGCGCTTTGAATCACTGTTTAAATTTAGCTAAAGCCTGCACGTGTTGACTGGCCACTCTCAGTGTAGGTGTACATGGAAATGTCAACTGGGTTTGCCTTCAGCCTCATCTGTGATACCAAGCTAGCAGAGGTAAGAGTGTGTTTGTTAATATTGACATATTAATATATTGAAATACTTTCCTTTTACATGTGGCAAATCAAAAGTGAAATATTTTCTATTTACATGTATTTCAAACAGATTTCAGGAGCTGCAAAGTGAATTTAAAATAGCAACATAAGACTTACATTTATTATGCATTTAGAGAAAAGAAAGTGCAACTACTGGTTTCTATTTACAAATCAAGTAGAAACTTTCTGGGCCCCATTTTTCTTTATCTTTACTCCCCTCCTGATGCGCCTGAACGACGTGATTGACATGTGGTTTCACTTCCTCATTCGTCAGAACAATAACTTGCAATAGTTTATTTCCATCCAGCCATCCATCTTCTTCCACATATCCAGCTCAGGGTCGCAGTGTGACAGGCTATCCCAAACAGCCAGGGTGAGAGGCGGGGTGCACCCGGGGGGGCAGGTCGCTAATCTGTCGCAGGGCTAACACAGAGACACCATTCACGCTCACATTCACATTGTGATCCATGCACTGACATACATTCATATTCCTCAATTCTCTCAGTCATGCACGCACCTAGGGTGAACACGCTCGGAGCTGTTTGAGTCTGGAGTTTCCCATCGCAGTTAATCAACCCGTAGTTTCTGAAACAGGGTCCTGGATTCCATTTGTTATCTACTTGAGTTTTATTCACCCATCATGGATAGATGGATGGATGCATGCATGCTTCAGGGTTATACTTGGGTTCCCAGTACTACAAAAGGGTAGATTGCCTCTTGCTGGGATAGGTTGCCATATTAAATTATACTGCAAACCAAACCAGCTCCGGAGCAGGTTTCAGATTAAAGATCAACAGTTAAGAAAGAAACAGAATTATTATTCCTGGAGGATACCTCAGACTTCTGTGGGCAGAGTCTAAATTTTTTGAATAGCTTTCAAAGCCTGTGTTTCTCTAATGATATCATTAATATAGATTCTTACATGCACCTTTATTCCTTGACTTTTCCCCCTCAGTTTGGAAAACAAACAAAAACAAAAAGCTACTCTGTTGCCAGGACACTTGATTGTGATTGGTCAGATGCTGCCATTGCTACCTGTTTGATGTAAACATGCAGGTTAAACCCTGGGTTGACTTAGATTTTTGTGTGACCGTTTATCCTGACTGCTGATGTTCAGGTCAGTGAATGCAGAAAACATACAGACACCCTGGGCATGTTGAAATTGCGTGACAGCACAGGCCTCAGGTTGTGCTTGCATGCAGGTAAACGCAGTGAACAAAATGGTGAAGACATTTGTCAAAATGCATTCTAAACAATTGGCTATAGTCTGACAATGATTTCACTTTATGAAGTCTGTTTCCTAAATTTATCTCAGGTTGTAAACAATGACTGGCAGATAGTGTCACAGAATGTGGGTTGTAGAGGAGAGAGGACCCAAATGTGGGACATCAAGGCAAAGTAAACAGAAGCGAGCAATTTATTGGCCAATTTAGAGTCCAAAAAGCTAAAAGTCTTGGAAAACAGGAAAGTAAAAACACGAGTGAAACATCCAAAAATTATCAAAAAGTCCAAACAGTTGGATAAAAAGAGGAATCCAGGAATGCACAAAAAATGAACAAAGAGGGTTACACAAAACAAAACAGATTCAGCACAACAGAGAGCACAGACAAACAATCTGACAAGGAGGGAGAAAAGACTATTTATACTCTGAGGGCAGATTGGGCGGAGAGGGGATGACAAACAGGGAATGAGACACAGGTGAAAGCAATTAACACAGATGGAAACAATGAGAGAATCAGGGGAGAACAGTAGAACTCACTGGATACAAAAGAAAACGAACCTTCTAGAGACAAATCTGTAACAGGAAACAGGACCAACAACACCGAGGCAACTAAAACTATCGATAATAAATATCGGCGAATGGAAAAACCCAGGATCACACAACTGAAACTAATATATATAATTATTTGCTCTGCCATATTGTTAACACAATTACCAAAAGTTAAGAAAAAAAAGAAAAGAAGAAAGCGGGCCAAAAGAATTTGAACACAGAATATGAAATATCTGTGCAGGCAATTTTCAATGTGCATTCCCCCGGTCCTTTCACTGAAGCACAATTTAGACACTTTGGGCCTCAACCATTTGCTTTTACTCTACTGCCTGAGTATGAGGCAGAAGTTCCACATTTTCAAAGATGACTGCTGACAGTTTCAATTCTGTCTCATTCAAATATCAAATCTTAGCAGCAGTTGGAGGCAGAGCCATTAAATTAGTGTCAGAGTTGCTTCCGGGACACTGATCATCTTATTACTCCATATCAAGAAGTCAACCTATCCTGCTGCGAAGAGCAGCGGCTCATTCTGTTCTACCCAGATGTCAAAATAGAGGACAATTATTAGGGCGGATCCATGATGTGCATCAATGGGATGTCTTCAGCACGCCCCTCATCACTGCCTCTTGATGTATGGTTATTAGGCGGGCGCTCCATCATCAGGGTTCACTGTGACTGTTACAAATCAATTGAATAGAAGGGGGTGCTCAGAGGAGTTGATTGGGGAGGGAGCATGGTCAAAATGTGGTGATAATCAGACAATCAAAGCACAGCCACATAAAAAGTGATTAAGTCCCCTTGAGTGGAGCATAAGAGCTGCGATTTAATCAAAAACAAACCCACCCCCTTCACTAATTGCAAATATGAAGCCAAGACATTGATTACCAGCTAGGGTGCATAGCCTCCTCATTTCTCCTTCCTGTCCTGGCCACTCGTCATGCACACTGGTGATGAAATAAATGTGACTCTCACCTTCAACTCTCTTGTATGCTTTAGCAAGGCCCGCGTCCAACATCAGAGCAATGGTGTGTTAATGAAAGTTTCAGAAACAACATGAAGTAAATGTCTCTGCTGTCTAATGCTTCTGGTTAGAGGAGTTGGGAAATAACCGACAGCGCTCGCACTGATAAACAAATACGTTGACCTAGTAATTATGGACGCGCTGCACTGTGTCCCACTAGTCCCAGGCTGATTAAGCTGGTCATAAAATTAACATGCCACTGAAAGTTAGATTTCTGGAAACTAATTAGAAATGGGATATGGCGCTGTATTTGCCATGTGACATGAAATGTGATCAATGATTTTTCTTAATTTTTGACATAATGCTTCTGTCTGCCCACAAGAGATGTTCCTCTGCTCTGCTTTTTTCTCGCTTTCACTCTCAGTTCATATTGATTGGACATATCGGCTGCACGGTGGCTTCTTTTAAACGGGCATGGAGCAAACAAGCCAAGCCAGGCACATTCATTATGTGGATCCCGTACATGAATACTACAAAGTCATTACGAAGGGCATTCACCAATAATGCAGTCCAACAAGGCACATACATTATCAGGCTTTGTGCAATGGAAGGGATAAAGCCGGTGAAGAAGAGAAAAGAAGTAGAAGGGGGAAAGAGATGAAGGTCAAACTGCAGAGTCACTAATAATGTATCAGGATGGCACTCGATAGAGCGTATTTTCAGCTAGCGTGATGTAATTGTTACAATTCTGTTCCATGTCATGTGCTGCCTTTTTTTTCTTTTTGTAGGAAGTTGATCTTTGGCACGCTCCATTTAAGTTCACAGGCAGACTTTAAGTAATTTTCTCGAGTCTACCTGTAATAGGAGGAGAGTTATGCCTGTTTGAATTGCAGCCACTTCTAAGCCTTTTGCCTGATTACTGCAGAACCAGGCATTCAGCTCTCTTTCTTCAGCAAAGAAGAATGGGAGGATGGTTGGCATGGCATGTCTAAAGCTTAATGCTTTTGTAGTCCATGTTCTGAGATTTCAAGACTTTTAATCTCGTATCAATAATTTTTGCGCTAATTTATTTAGAACTGCTTGTTGTGGATTGCAAAATAGCTGCATTGGGGACTAAAGAGCTGCTGGATCATGTAATCGACTGTCCCTGTTAGAAGTACAATGATCTGTTAATACACTGGATAATTGGTTGGCAGAAACTTACTAATTTAATATTTGATAGTTTAAGCTTATAGGATATGAGGTTTTGATGCTTTTCTTTCTCATGATGAAACAAAGAACTTAATATCCTTCAGCTGTGAAATCTTAATCTTTCAAAATTCATATTCACCTCTCTTTGGTGTGAAATTTCTTTGGCTTGGTGTACCCTGTGAGTCAAACGGTTACTCTCAGAAGCCTTTCATGTCTACTTACTTGCACTTTGGAAATGAAATTTCTAAAGCAAAGCCTCCAAATGGAAAGTTTTGGCTAGGTTAGGCTTGACAACTGGGCAGACACCGTGCCATTTGCATCATTATTCACTCCAACTGCAGATCAGTACCGAAACCGAGTTTTAATCAGCCAGAACTTGGGAGTTCTCCAGTGGCACTGACTGGGCCAGTCACTGTAATGTGCAGAAAAAATGGTAATGAATTAAAATCACACAGCATGCTGCCACACCCTATAGGTAAACGTGCAAGGAAGCAGGTTTATCTAAAGGTGGGTCACCGGAGAAGGCGGTATTCTTGCTGTAAGAGAGAACCCTGGCAACTGCTGTCTGAAGAAAAGTGAGTCTGTAGTGTCAGAGACTTCAAAGTCACAAATTTCCAAAGTGATTCCTTTGGAGTGCCGATGTATTTTTTTTCTTTTTTGTAGGAAAAAAAAGGAAAAGGCAAGGCTTTGGATGCAGTAGCTAAAGTGGTGGTGTATCCCCAGTGATGACTTACTAGTGTGTAATATATATATATATATATATATATATATATATATATATATATATATATATATATAGTGTTAAATAGATGTATATTTAGCACATTTAAAACTGAGGCATAATCACTATAGTGTAAGAACTTTGTAGCCGTAGGTCCACCACAAATGCAGTGGGTTTGCCTTTTAGAATATCTTTTTACATTTGAGCAAATTCAGGTAAGAAAATTGGTACTGAATCCCAGATTTTTGCATAAACATTCCTTTGCGCAGTTCAAGCATAAACAGTGCTGTGCTTGAACTGCGCAAAGGAATGTTTATGCAAAAATCTGGGATTCATCAATTTTCTTACCTGAATTTGCTCAATGTAAAAAGATATTCTAAAAGGCAACCCACTGCATTTGTGGTGGACCTACAACTACAAAGTTCTTACACAATAGTGATCATGCCTCAGTTTTAAATGTGCTAAATATACATCTATTTAACACTATATATATATATATATATATATATATATATATATATATATATATATATATATATACACTTGAGCCACAGTCCATGTCACTGGGGATACACCACCACTTTAGCTACTGCATCCAAAGCCTTGCCTTTTCCTTTTTTTTTCCTACAAAAAAAGAAAAAAAAATACATCGGCACTCCAAAGGAATCACTTTGGAAATTTGTGACTTTTGAAGTCTCTGACACTACAGACTCCTTTTCTTCAGACAGCAGTTGCCAGGGTTCTCTCTTACAGCAAGAATACCGCCTTCTCCGTGACCCACCTTTAGATAAACCTGCTTCCTTGCACGTTTACCTAAAGGGTGTGGCAGCATGCTGTGTGATTTTAATTCACTACCATTTTTTCTGCACATTACAGTGACTGGCCCAGTCAGTGCCACTGGAGAACTCCCAAGTTATGGCTGATTAAAACTCGGTTTCGGTACCAATCTGCAGTTGGAGTGAATAATGTGAATGCAAATGGCACGGTGTCTGCCCAGTTGTCAAGCCTAACCTAGCCAAAACTTTCCATTTGGAGGCTTTGCTTTAGAAATTTCATTTCCAAAGTGCAAGTAAGTAGACATGAAAGGCTTCTGAGAGTAACCGTTTGACTCACAGGGTACACCAAGCCAAAGAAATTTCACACCAAAGAGAGGTGAATATGAATTTTG
This sequence comes from Pterophyllum scalare, assembly GCA_024447675.2. Lineage (NCBI taxonomy): Eukaryota > Metazoa > Chordata > Actinopteri > Cichliformes > Cichlidae > Pterophyllum > Pterophyllum scalare. Next base: position 23,383 of record JAMQGT020010754.1, on the reverse strand, counting down.
AAAGATTAAGATTTCACAGCTGAAAGATATTAAGTTCTTTGTTTCATCATGAGAAAGAAAAGCATCAAAACCTCATATCCTATAAGCTTAAACTATCAAATATTAAATTAGTAAGTTTCTGCCAACCAATTATCCAGTGTATTAACAGATCTTTGTACTTCTAACAGGGACAGTCGATTACATTATCCAGCAGCTCTTTAGTCCCCCAATGCAGCTATTTTGCAATCCACAACAAGCAGTTCTAAATAAATTAGCGCAAAAATTATTGATAAGAGATTAAAAGTCTTGAAATCTCAGAACATGGACTACAAAAGCATTAAGCTTTAGACATAACCACCATGCCAACCATCCTCCCATTCTTCTCTGCTGAAGAAAGAGAGCTGAATGCCTGGTTCTGCAGTAATCAGGCAAAAGGCTTAGAAGTGGCTGCAATTCAAACAGGCATAACTCTCCTCCTATTACAGGTAGACTCGAGAAAATTACTTAAAGTCTGCCTGTGAACTTAAATGGAGCGTGCCAAAGATCAACTTCCTACAAAAAGAAAAAAAAAAGGCAGCACATGACATGGAACAGAATTGTAACAATTACATCACGCTAGCTGAAGATACGCTCTATCGAGTGCCATCCTGATACATTATTAGTGACTCTGCAGTTTGACCTTCATCTCTTTCCCCCTTCTACTTCTTTTCTCTTCTTCACCGGCTTTATCCCTTCCATTGCACAAAGCCTGATAATGTATGTGCCTTGTTGGACTGCATTATTGGTGAATGCCCTTCGTAATGACTTTGTAGTATTCAGTGTACAGATCCACATAATGAATGTGCCTGGCTTGGCTTGTTTGCTCCATGCCCGTTTAAAAGAAGCCACCGTGCAGCCGATATGTCCAATCAATATGAACTGAGAGTGAAACGAGAGAAAAAAAGCAGAGCAAGAGGAACATCTCTTGTGGGCAGACAGAAGCATTATGTCAAAAATTAAGAAAAATCATTGATCACATTTCATGTCACATGGCAAATACAGCACCATATCCCATTTCTAATTAGTTTCCAGAAATCTAACTTTCAGTCACATGTTAATTTTATGACCAGCTTAATCAGCCTGGGGACTAGTGGGACACAGTGCAGCGCGTCCATAATTCTAGGTCAACGTATTTGTTTATCAGTGCGAGCGCTGTCGTTATTTCCCAACTCCTCTAACCAGAGAAGCATTAGACAGAGCAGAGACATTTACTTCATGTTGTTTCTGAAACTTTCATTAACACACCATTGCTCTGATGTTGGACGCGGGCCTTGCTAAAGCATACAAGAGAGTTGAAGGTGAGAGTCACATTTATTTCATCACCAGTGTGCATGACGAGTGGCCAGGACAGGAAGGAGAAATGAGGAGGCTATGCACCCTAGCTGGTAATCAATGTCTTGGCTTCATATTTGCAATTAGTGAAGGGGGTGGGTTTGTTTTTGATTAAATCGCAGCTCTTATGCTCCACTCAAGGGGACTTAATCACTTTTTATGTGGCTGTGCTTGATTGTCTGATTATCACCACATTTTGACCATGCTCCCTCCCAATCAACTCCTCTGAGCACCCCCTTCTATTCAATTGATTTGTAACAGTCACAGTGAACCCTGATGATGGAGCGCCCGCCTAATAACCATACATCAAGAGGCAGTGATGAGGGGCGTGCTGAAGACATCCCATTGATGCACATCATGGATCCGCCCTAATAATTGTCCTCTCATTTTGACATCTGGGTAGAAACAGAATGAGCCGCTGTCTTCGCAGCAGGATGGTTGACTTCTTGATATGGAGTAATAAGATGATCAGTGTCCCGGAAGCAACTCTGACACTAATTTAATGGCTCTGCCTCCAACTGCTGCTAAGATTTGATATTTGAATGAGACAGAATTGAAACTGTCAGCAGATCATCTTTTGAAAATGTGGAACTTCTGCCTCATACTCAGGCAGTAGAGTAAAAGCAAATGGTTGAGGCCCAAAGTGTCTAAATTGTGCTTCAGTGAAAGGACCGGGGGGATGCACATTGAAAATTGCCTGCACAGATATTTCATATTCTGTGTTCAAATTCTTTTGGCCCGCTTTCTTCTTTTCTTTTTTTTCTTAACTTTTGGTAATTGTGTTAACAATATGGCAGAGCAAATAATTATATATATTAGTTTCAGTTGTGTGATCCTGGGTTTTTCCATTCAAGCCTTGATATTTATTATTGATAGTTTTAGTTGCCTCGGTGTTGTTGGTCCTGTTTCCTGTTACAGATTTGTCTCTAGAAGGTTCGTTTTCTTTTGTATCCAGTGAGTTTTACTGTGTCTTCCCCTGATTCTCTCATTGTTTCCATCTGTGTTAATTGCTTTCACCTGTGTCTCATTCCCTGTTTGTCATCCCCCTCCCCCCCAATCTGCCCTCAGAGTATAAATAGTCTTTTCTCCCTCCTTGTCAGATTGTTTGTCTGTGCTCTCTGTTGTGCTGAATCTGTTTTGTTTTGTGTAACCCTCTTTGTTCATTTTTTGTGCATTCCTGGATTCCTCTTTTTATCCAACTGTTTGGACTTTTTGATAATTTTTGGATGTTTCACTCGTGTTTTTACTTTCCTGTTTTCCAAGACTTTTAGCTTTTTGGACTCTAAATTGGCCAATAAATTGCTCGCTTCTGTTTACTTTGCCTTCATGTCCCACATTTGGGTCCTCTCTCCTCTACAACCCACATTCTGTGACACTATCTGCCAGTCATTGTTTACAACCTGAGATAAATTTAGGAAACAGACTTCATAAAGTGAAATCATTGTCAGACTATAGCCAATTGTTTAGAATGCATTTTGACAAATGTCTTCACCATTTTGTTCACTGCGTTTACCTGCATGCAAGCACAACCTGAGGCCTGTGCTGTCACGCAATTTCAACATGCCCAGGGTGTCTGTATGTTTTCTGCATTCACTGACCTGAACATCAGCAGTCAGGATAAACGGTCACACAAAAATCTAAGTCAACCCAGGGTTTAACCTGCATGTTTACATCAAACAGGTAGCAATGGCAGCATCTGACCAATCACAATCAAGTGTCCTGGCAACAGAGTAGCTTTTTGTTTTTGTTTGTTTTCCAAACTGAGGGGGAAAAGTCAAGGAATAAAGGTGCATGTAAGAATCTATATTAATGATATCATTAGAGAAACACAGGCTTTGAAAGCTATTCAAAAAATTTAGACTCTGCCCACAGAAGTCTGAGGTATCCTCCAGGAATAATAATTCTGTTTCTTTCTTAACTGTTGATCTTTAATCTGAAACCTGCTCCGGAGCTGGTTTGGTTTGCAGTATAATTTAATATGGCAACCTATCCCAGCAAGAGGCAATCTACCCTTTTGTAGTACTGGGAACCCAAGTATAACCCTGAAGCATGCATGCATCCATCCATCTATCCATGATGGGTGAATAAAACTCAAGTAGATAACAAATGGAATCCAGGACCCTGTTTCAGAAACTACGGGTTGATTAACTGCGATGGGGAAACTCCAGACTCAAACAGCTCCGAGCGTGTTCACCCTAGGTGCGTGCATGACTGAGAGAATTGAGGAATATGAATGTATGTCAGTGCATGGATCACAATGTGAATGTGAGCGTGAATGGTGTCTCTGTGTTAGCCCTGCGACAGATTAGCGACCTGCCCCCCCGGGTGCACCCCGCCTCTCACCCTGGCTGTTTGGGATAGCCTGTCACACTGCGACCCTGAGCTGGATATGTGGAAGAAGATGGATGGCTGGATGGAAATAAACTATTGCAAGTTATTGTTCTGACGAATGAGGAAGTGAAACCACATGTCAATCACGTCGTTCAGGCGCATCAGGAGGGGAGTAAAGATAAAGAAAAATGGGGCCCAGAAAGTTTCTACTTGATTTGTAAATAGAAACCAGTAGTTGCACTTTCTTTTCTCTAAATGCATAATAAATGTAAGTCTTATGTTGCTATTTTAAATTCACTTTGCAGCTCCTGAAATCTGTTTGAAATACATGTAAATAGAAAATATTTCACTTTTGATTTGCCACATGTAAAAGGAAAGTATTTCAATATATTAATATGTCAATATTAACAAACACACTCTTACCTCTGCTAGCTTGGTATCACAGATGAGGCTGAAGGCAAACCCAGTTGACATTTCCATGTACACCTACACTGAGAGTGGCCAGTCAACACGTGCAGGCTTTAGCTAAATTTAAACAGTGATTCAAAGCGCAATCAGCGATGCAATAAATCTTTAGCTGTACTGCATGCATACAGATCACATCGCAGTCTCACCCTCGCAGATGTCTGTCCTTAAATATTTCTCAGTGGTTGCTGAATACTACTGCGCCTTTTTAGTGCTTCCAACAGCGCAGCTTAATGGCAAGATGCTGGCTGTGAAATTTCTCTCGTTATTCCATGTAACACTTCAATGGTTTAATGCCTCTGAAATATCTGAACAGTCTCGTGAAGAATGATGATGAAAAGAAGTGTTCTGTAAAAACTACTTTTTTCTTCGTCGCACTGTTGCGCTATTACTATACATACAACAAGACGGTTGCCTGATTCTGTCAGAGCGCAATCCATTTTTAGATGCATGAATAAAATATTTAGTCACCTTTCTTAGAGGTTGCCACTTTGCTCTGCAAATGAACACGGGATAAGGCAACTGGTGCTGCCTCTAGTCAGGGCTGCAGCACCCACTCTGTCAAACATCGCGTGATTTAAGCCATGCTTTAGCAGCAGGTGGACACCCAGTGAAACTCATTTGAATTATTTTTTTTTTTCCCTGACCAAAACTCTGGTTCAAACAGTTCCCACTAAGTCACAGCAGCCAGTAAAATCTTCACTCATATACTATATTCAGGGTTTGGGGATTTCCATCATTTTCAAAAACTTACCCTCCAATCTGTACCTGTCTTACGACTTCAAAGCAGCGCGCTGAGCTGACTGACATGAAGACACTCACACCTCCCATTGGGAGAACGGGTTGTCTCCTGTCTACTCTCTGGACAAGCCCTGTCCCCTGCCAAGCATTTGCGTCTCACTCATGCGCGAAGCTGTCATTTTCCAAATGCATCAACCCCCACCCCCCAGAAAGGTGTCACTGGGGATTATAGGATACCTCAGGGGATTAAAATGTTCTTGACAGACTGGCCGCTTCACTTATTCCCAGAAGTCTCTCTATGCTGTCCTATGTGAAAGTATTGATAAAAAGTTCACCGAAGATTTCCAGCTGTCAAAGGCCAAACCTTACGCTGTGATATGAGTGTGTTTGACTGTGTAGATATCTTAGCACTCAGTGGCACATCATTTTGACTGTGCAACCATTGTCTGAATTTTTCTGGTGCGCATTCTACCACTTCTCATACCATGGAACGTCTTTTTCAAACTTTATTTTTTGACGATGCAGTTATCACCAAAGAAAGCGTTGGTAACTCCCTGCAGTGGAGCTGCTGATTTTGCTGCTTGCTAATGTCCAGAGTTTTTAATCAAGCAAAGGGGGGGGAATAAAACAATATGGAGCAGTACGTGCCAAGCGCATTAATCCTCCTCGTCGTCTTCCCTTCCTCCTCCTCCTCCTCTAATTAAGGGTCATTCTGTCTCCTGGCCACATTAGGACAGTGCACACTTGTCTCAACCCACATAATTAAATGGTTTTTTTTTTGTGCTCACCATCTGGAGACCTCATCTCTTTAAACACGCATGTCAAATTGACTCCTTAATAATGTTTATGTTTCTTCTCAGTGCTTTATTATCATCCAGGATTAGCTGTTTATGTTTACTTTGCTTTCATCAGCAACACCCTCTGCGCGCACACACACACACACACACACAAACTGCACACACAGAACAACAGTACCCTTAAGGTAGCAGCAGATCTAGCACAGAACAGTCAGCAAACTTAACAATCGAGAACTTCAAAGCAGTGGACAAATTTAATATAAAACCAACCATGTTTATGCAGTAAGGGCGTCAACAAACTGTGATCTGAAAACGCTGCACACTGTTTATTATTGCTTGTACTGAGGATGCCATGCTTCATCGACGATAAAGACTTGTTGGAGACCCTGTGGGACTTTTATGGTATATTAAGAAAAAAATATATACATTTTTCAACAATAAAGAGCCCAGGTTGATTCAATAAGCAGACGTTTAAGCTAGAAAGAGATATTTGTTGTTTTCTCTCTCTCTCTCTCCTCTCTCTCTCTCTCTCTCTCTCTCTCTCTCTCTCTCTCTCTCTCTCTCTCTCTCTCTCTCTCTCTCTCTCTCTCTCTCTCTCTCTCTCTCATCCTTTGTCCAAGCATTTCATCCTTCTCTTCTTTCTTTCCTCCTTCAAATGGTACCATTGTTGGAATACAGACATATGTGGAGTCAGAAGCGTTCTGCCTTTCTCATTCCCTTTCTCTCAGAGCGCAGTTGAGGATTAGTCTGTGCCTGAGTGCCTAGAATAATGATCACTGCAGCGAAGAAACACATTTTCACATTTCGGGAGATAAGGGCAGGCAATCTGCAAGCAGAGGACTTAACCAGCTCCCTGTGGCTTATTGTGGAGCTGACAGAAAAGTCACAACCAACAGCCAACAACTGGGCTGCATCGTACCTTGCACAAGCAGGAAGAACACCCACTACTGTGTTTTCCACTGTGTGGGATATCAGTCACTCTGAAATGACACTCCAGATGCATTCATAGCATCTCTAACAATGAGCCACCCTAGCTAACTGTGCCCAATTCCTTACTGAAGTGGTTAATTTCCCACCAATAGATCAAATCTGGGTTTATTTCCCACAGAAATCTAATATTTCAGTTCAAAGATGCCTTGATGTAGACGGCTACTCTCACTTTCAGCCTTAATCCACGCTTGCATAGCTGGCTTCCCAGAGTGGTAGACATGCTGAGAGGCACTCATTAGCTCATTAGCTCCAGAGAACAACACATTTTTGGACATTATCATGAGAGAATTGGTTGGACACCATAATGTCAGAAGCACCTTCACAAACCAGACCTGAATATTTCATATCAGAAGACAAAAAAAAATAAAGAGCATGTACAATGTTGACAATAAAACGGCTTGCTCCTTTTGTAAACTGTTTCTTAATAAAGAAAAGGTGAGGTGGAAAATGTCAAGTCAGCATGTAAGAGCAAGTTCCCTGGGATAAAAAGATTTATTTTTTTTTCAGTTGTAGTCAGCTGAATAAAAACCCTACCTTTCCCACATACTGTGCATCTGGTCCCATGTGTTCTTCTAAAACAAAGAATTGGTTCCAGATCCAGCCACGCTTAGGCCTGTGGTGCACCTCCGTCTCCCCGTTGGCCAGTTTGGTCTGGTTCTTGGAGGGCACTTTGGTAGGAACATGATGGCTCGCCCCACCGCACCTCTGGATGAAACAGAGGCAGACCAGAAAGGGACAGAGACAAGAGGTGGTGGATATCCTCATGGTGGCGTGTGCTTTTGTAAACTTATCCACGTGTCTCGAGGTGGGGAGGTCCTCCCACCACTGCCGCTGCAGCCGCCACCTACAGCCACCGCTACACACCCGCGCAGTAGTCCCAGCAAAAGAGGAATCTAAATCCAAACTACAGAAAGGATGGTCCAGGAGGATCCTCTACAGTTCATGGTCCAAAGCAAGACACATTTACATTATGGAATTTCCCACACTAAGAGAGGCCGTACACATGGACGTGAACTTCTGTGCAACTCTATGAAGAGCAGAGGTTAATCCCGGAAGCCATTCTGGATTTCCTGGGAGAGAGAGAGAGAGAGAGAGAGGAGAGGGAAGAAAAGAGAGTTGGAGATTAATTTGATGGATATTAGAAGCTAAATGTTCACTAATTCCCTCCAATTAAATTGCTACTCGTAAATCCTTACAGATGAGGATGCACACTTCAAACTGGCCACTGTGATAAACAACAAAAGGCAGCAAGAAATCCTGCTCCAGTGTTGCAGCCAATTTTGCCATTATGCAGATAACACAAACAACTTCTGACTTGTTGAGTAACAGTGCTGTTAAAAGGTTGCCCGTGCCTATAAGGTCAGGGCGCTTGGTGACTGATACTGCCCTGTGAGGTCAGATTCATGGCTCACAACAGTGTGACCCGAAGGAGGGCTTGGCATTGTCAAAAAAAAGAACTGAAGCTTTTAATGCGGATGCTTTAAACCCAACAAAGGCATACTGTGAGGCTGAAGAGTGCCTCATGCACAGTGAATAATAAATGCAGCGGGAAGAAGCACATTTATAATGGAAAGGACAGACATCAAGCCAGTCAGATGTAAGGCAGAAGGTGATTTTCAGATGGCAGTGGAATGGAAAAGAGAGAAGGATTTTTTTTTTTTCCTAAATCAAAATTATATACAGTATCAGGAATGGCATTAAAGTAGTAAAAAATAACTGCAAGCACTGTTGAATTTCTGTTAGTGTGCATTCAGGTGAAGCACAATAAGTCTCTGTATTCCTGTTTAAACTCTGCAGCTTTTGAGGAGCGGGTGTTAGTGAGCGAACCGTCTGAATTTGAGGTGTATTTTAATGTTATGTTGTTTAAATGTTGCTGAAGGATGACTTCTGCATTCACTGATCACTTCTTTTTTTTTTTTTTTAAATGAGAAGAAACTTTTCCATGTGACCCTGCAATTCTGAAATGCTCTTCAGTTTTGGTGCCACAACTACAGTATGTATCTGATGCAGACTGCAGTCTTTCTACCCCATTTGAATTTGCACAGGGAAAGCAGAGGATGATATATACATACATACATATATATATCATTTTTTTTCTTGTTTAATGTGTGTTGAAAAGCTGAAAGTATTTAGCTGAAGAACTGCCCACTGTGACCGGCTTAAACACAAATGTTGGATTTACCTTAGGCCAAAACAAAACAGCTATTAGACTTGGAGAATATTTTGTTTAAAATGCCTTGCAGACAACACCGTTAATAAATGGATGGCATGCACAATTTTGCACAACTCTTGCAAGTCACATTTAGACTATACTTTTGATGTACTGTGACAAACCTGAATTTGCCTTCAGAGCAAAGCAGAAGAAGAAAAAAACCTGTTCTGGCCAATCGCTGATACAAAGCATGTGGCAGGATGCTTGTCTGCTCCATATTTATGGAGAGCATCTCCCAGAGAATCTTGAATGCGTGTTGGCTGCGCGCAGATGTGGAATTGGAAAATATTGACTGACGTTTCAGAAGTCGACAAAAACAGAAGAAACTAAAAAGAAAAAAATGGATTTGAAAAGAATTAAAACTTATTTATGACAAAAGCCCAAGCTTGAAACAAGTAAGAATGTCAAATAGTATACTGAATTATTTATAATGCATAGGTACAAATGTATTTTGTGGGAGGCATTTAAAAAAAAAAAATCAATGTCTTTCGTTTTTAAATTAAAACCTAAGGTCTCCATTAGAACATGAAATAATGAATGAAATGTGAGTAAACGCAGTAAAAGCCTGCAAAATAAAGAGCTCGTACCCTCGCCCTCCCTCTCCTCACTCCATATATAATAAAATGTTCCACAGTCTTGAATGCCAACTTACAGCAGAGAGTTGGTCTTGCATTGAAGTGCTACGGCAGAATAGCAGCTTCACAGGGATTATCAAGAGGACAAATGCATGCATTTGATATATAACAGGATATAGGAGCTGACAGACTTCAAAGCCTGCTACTCTCTATCTCTTACAATGCATGTGTCAACATTGGAGAAATGCTGAAATGAGACATTAATGCAACTTACAACTGTCACATAGTTTGAAGGATAATCACTGAATTTTTTTTTTTATAGATATTTTTTTTCTCATATGGATTAAGATGTGCTCAGAACTCCCTGACTAATCCCCATGTATTAAATATATTTACATGCAAATTATGTAGCTAAACTGTAGTTGTTGGTCATGTTGACTAAGTGCAGTGGTTGTAATAGGTTGAAAGGCAAAGTGTGTTCTACAGCAACCTGGATTAAAGCAGAGGGGGCTAAATACTCAGTGACACACTGAATGTGTAATCTTGGAAAAGATTCTGATCTGCGTAGGTAGAGCTACGCCCAAATCCTGCTTCCCCTGCTCTCCTTCTATAACGGAGGAAATTATACCAAGCCCTGCAGAAAATGCTCAAGTAATCTTATGCATAAACTCTTTCAGAGATTTTAAGATTTAGTTCTAGGTTCAAAATGCTTCTTTTTCTACAGCTGAGTGACGGTGTAAAACATTTCCCTACATGGTGAAAGCACTGGTGAAACATTTGCGGTACCTGAGTCAGACTCAGTGTCAGAATCTCTTTTCCACTGGTTTCACTTTCACCTCCTGGGGCTCTCTTCAATCAGCCTCCTAATTGTCTGATTATCGTGCCGAGTCTAAGCAAAATACATTTCAGGGAGCCACGAAATCAACAGCATCTTGCTCCGTCAATGGAAATAATTTCCCCCATTTTATGATGATTATATTGTTTTGAGCAGCCTTCAGCCCACGGCATGTTTATATATGTGCAGCATTTAACAGGCTGGGACGCACAGCAGAGGCAGCTACATTACGAAGATTGTGGCAGAATGTATGCTAGGTTGTCTACGTTAATAAGCACATGCAATAGTTTCAATATGATTTTGTTAATGCAGCACTTTTGATTACATTATCCGAGTTGAGTTCGTAAATGTGTACCCAATCGTTATTTTTAAAGGCGTTAAAGATGTACGCCGTACAATCATTCCACCCTGGAAAAGGAACAATTCAAAAAAAAAATCACTAAAGCAGAAAATAAACATGACACTCGTGGTCATGGGTATATTTAAACTTCGGGCCTGTGTTGCACCTGGGGATGTGATGATACCAGAAATTTAGCAGCTGCATCATTACCAGTAATTCTACTGGTATTGGTTCAGACTGTCTGTATCAAACCACACTGTGGTGGCAGACAATTCATTAAAAATGTAAGCAATACATTTTTTTTTTTGTTGACACAACACAAACTAAAATGTTAGAATGGTTACTGAGTACCTGCTTCAAGGCATAGTCTTTTATGTAACGCATTAAAACTAGCATTTATATAACATTAGCCACTGCAGACATTTTAGCCTGTGGAACAAAGCTGAAACTGTTACTCAAATAAGATGGTATTCGTATTTCAGGATAACAACATAAAGTACTTCGATACTCGACTCTTACTGACTTTCATATCAGCAAGTCTGGCCAGAGCTATCGTGGGAACTGAAGTAGTTTCCATCTTCCATGTGTAGGTTTTCCTTTGCCTGTGGGTACTCTTCTTCAGCGTTTAAGGACAGACTAGAACACGTATGTATATGTTGCTCCGTTCCAGAAGAACTGCAGCCTATGCAGTTCACTACAGTAATAAAAAAAAAAAACAAGTTTCCAAATTAATAAATTAAAAAGAAGGACAAGTATTGGTTCTTTTGACATCTGGTTGCACCTGTACAGTTCAATACAGGTTGGTAACCAAGCTTACTAGCATTGCTAGCTAATACCTTGGCACTCCAATCTCTGTGGTTATTTCTAACATGGGGGAGAAAAAAGGAAAAGGGGAAATATATATATATATATATATATATATATATATATAATATATATATATATATATATATATATTATATGGTCAAAATGTTATTTGTAATGTTTCAAAGTGCAGATTCCAAAAGTCAATGAGTTAGGTCAAGGTGTCTCTTTATTTTTTCTTTTTTTCAAAAAAAAAAAAAAAATCACATCCGTCTTTTTGACATCAGCCCAACATCCCCACTGATACTTGAATCTTAGCATACTCTCTTTTCTTTTACTTTTGGTCTCTGTAAACTTCAAACAGCTTGAAAGAATATCTCTATCTCCTTTTTTATTCATGGGAACTGGAAAACTCAATCGCAGTGACTCAACTGGTCCTGTAAATAACTTAAATTTAATAAGACCTCAGCAGAACCAATAGTTTTTGCACGTAATCACACCCACTGATGACACTGCGGGAGATGAAACGCTTTAAAATGTAGAAAGATAAAGCAAAATGACAGACCAATAGGGCGAGGGAGGTGTTGGAAAAAGCAGAAGAGATGTACCTCAATTCAGTATGGCAGAGATGGAGGACAGGCGCCTGTCGCCTGCTGCTAATAGCTAATGTTTTGGCCTCCCGCTGAGAGCTCACCCACTGCATTTGATTTCACAGCATCAGCTTTCTGTCTATGTCAAACACCAGACAGCAGAACACAGGGGCGGGTCAAAACACATATCAGTGAACTACTGTTCTATCCTCAGAACAAAAAGGGCCAGCCGGAGAGCGACGGCCACAGCAAAAGTGACTCTAGACTCTCAGAGGAGAGAAATCCGAGCGGCTTCCACCGGTTTATAGGGCCTGCTTGTTGCCTGTAGTGTCGGGAAATGTTGGTGAGCTGAAGAAAGTAAACAAGAGGGCTGAAGTGAGCACGGGGACACAATAAACAAAGAGAAATTAGTGACAGAGCAATATGTGATTATGCGAAAGCAGACTGAAACACGGCTGTGAAATGTTCCTGAGGCCTGAACATAATTTTATGTTTCTGGTGCTTTTGTTGATTCAGACAGGGGCCCTCAATATACTTGTTTTAATGGATGCTTAAAAGAAGACAATTTAATGGCATATTTGTCACTAATGAGTGCAGTGAGTGATCTGGTCTCCTTTCTAAAACAGAAACATCTTCTGCAAGAGAGGAAAGACAATTTAGTTGCCAAGTGTCGGCCAGACAACATACATTTGTCTGTCGTCAAGGAGTTTATCATTCTAATTATGATGTTCTAGTTAGTCTTTTAATATCTCCTGGTGCAGATTTGTACTTCTGTAAGGTCAAAAAGGAACCGTCTGCAGTCCTCTTGTGAGATGGGCTAATCTTGCCGCTCTGTTGTCTTCGTCATTTCTGTTTTCCCGTGCTGTCAACACCACTTCTCGTGTCCAATAATCTCTCCGCCCACGTCCTTCACTTTACATTTAGACCATCTATCGCGCATCCCTCCTCCTCCCCACCTCCGTCTCATCCGTTCAGACGCTGGGAGGGGTAAAGTCACTATTACCTACCTTCATCTGGGATTCTCCTCTGTGATGTCACTTCTCAGCTGAGTCTAACTGCCAAAAACACTTATTGCCAAAATCTGCTTGCAAAATTGTTAAATTGTTAGCGTGGGGGAATGTTGCAAATCAGTGTGAAGGATTTGACAAATTTTGGTATGATTTGTGCATTGATGTCTTTAACTGCTTTGCTTTGTCAGACTCCCTGCACGGTTACTTTATCTAAACAGCCTTTCTCAGTTGTTTTTCCAGAAATATTCCAATTACAACATCTTGCCACAATGTAAAACTGAACACACACGTTTACCACGCCTCCCTCAGGTTTATTACCAACTGCAAAGTGTCGACGCATCACTGTGACCTATATGTTCAGGTGGGGTGGCCTGCTTTGGTCATCTGTAGTTCCTGTCATTGGTATACTTTCATCTAGAGGACATTACTTGGACTACTACCAGCCTATATTTGTGCTTTAACTACACTGAGAAGTGATGTCCCTTATGCATTCCCTTCCCAGAATCAGTTGCTGCTTTCGGTTCCATTTACCGAACCGGGTAAAAAGGCGTTTGTCTATTCTGCGCCCTCCTCATGAAACGGGTTACAGAAAGACTGGAAACGGAGTTAATTTCATTGAGCGCTTTTAAAGCCAAACTGCAAATTTTTGTGGCTAACTCCATGCACTTGTTTTTCTTATGTTTGAAGATTTTTTAACCATTTTATGTGTTTGCTCACACACATTTTGTAAATGTGTGTGGTATTTGTTGCTGCCTATCTTGGCCAGGACTCCCTTGAAAAAGAGGTTCTTAACCTCAGTGGGATTTTCCCGGTTAAATAAAGGTTAAATTAAAAATTATTCCATAACATACCGTGAGGAATTTATCCTTAAATCTCCTCCTGAGGCAGTGTGTTGGATTCAGAGGTAGTTCAGCTTTGTTTTTGTCAGAGTTTCTGAAGTTGAATTACATTCTAAGTCCTAATAGTCCGGGTTAGGCATGGGTCTGTGGAGTTGTGATGATCATTTTCTTCTACTCGTTAACTCCTGGACTCATGTCTGGGTATTATTTGTCAAATTGTAGTATTCTACATCAACCTAAGCAATGAGTTTGCACCTTTTTTTTTGCATGTCTGATCCGTCTGATGCCACATAGAAATATTAGTATTATTACAATATGGATTTATACAATTTCATCTGTCTTTCAGCTTGGGGGTCATTGGAGCTTATCCCAGCTGGCATGAGGGAATTTCATAGATAGTGATTAGTATTTTTTTCTTTAAATTCATAAAGTCTTTAACTATTCTGTGGTTGGTTCTCTGTAACTGAACACTACGTAGGAAGCCTAGCTGTTTGGAATTTGTCCACTTAATGCTTTATTGTTGATGCACGGGATACAATTTACCTCTTCATTACCATACAGAATCATCTCTTTCACCAGTTAAAAAAATGTCAAATCACATGTGATTGATCTGTACCAGCTCTAAGAATAACCACGGTTTACCTCGAGTCTGTTGGGTCATTCAACCCGGCTCATTGTTGATGAAAGAAAGGAGGATTAGTCTGATCAGCTTCACAAGCGGGGCAATCCTCTGAATGTGTGGCAAACCCTGGAGGTTCCATGAAACTGGAGACAAATAGGCTGTAGAAAATGCCAGGAATTCAGAGGTTTAGCCAAGCTGTAATATTTCCACAATGCTATCTTACTACAGTATACGGGAAATCGCATCTGAATGGACTGCTTTAGTGGTGAGGTTTTTGACACAAACTGCCTGAACTTGCGAGCTGGAATACGCTTTATAAGCTATACAATCTGGCAGGGTTTATTTTTATTTTATTTTACTTTATCTTTTTTTTTTTTTTTGGCAAATCAGCACCAGCTAGCCCTGATGCATTAGAGGTTCTGTCCACATGCCTTTAAAAATAAATGAATAAATAAAATTACTCTTGCGCATGATGAAAGCTGCCCAAAATTATTAGTTTTTCCTGTTGCATCAACTGTTGCTCAGGTGCTGGTTTGGTTCAAGAGCATATTGAGAGTTGGCGAGCCAGCAGTACTGTATGTCTTGCGATTCAGACATCGCAAATTACACACTCTGTCTCTCTAACATCCCAGCTTTCCCAAAATTCCATGACCCCCTAAACAAAACACCAACATTAAGGGAAATGGGAAGTCCAGAAATGTAACACAAACGGATCCAAATTGCTGCACTGGAAGAGCTCCAACCCCCCACTGCTCTACACTGCAACCCTGCTGCTTGTAATAGAAATTTCTAAACTTTGTGCATTAGTGTTCGTACTTTTACCGATATTTTCTTCTCCGAGTTACTTTGAGCACACATTCCAGCACCTGCAAGAATAAACTTTGATCACATTACACACCCCGAGGATGGTCGGCAGAAAACAGCCCCAAGATCATATATTAATCATGAGTTGGTTCTATAGATAACATTTCCCTCAACTCATCTTGTCAAACCAAGATCTGAAGAACTGAGAGAACTGAGCTCTCTTCTTAAAAATGATGAGGGCAAAAGTAATTTAACTTTCACACAGTACGACTAACATTTTAAATGAAGGTGTAGTTTGTGCCTTTACTTCCCTCGTACTCTGCAGCAAGTGTGTGCAGGAAATGCAGAACTTCAGAGTAGTTACAATTAAGCATGAGAAGCTTGAAAATGTGGGATATTGTAAACATTGCTGCATATATTTTCTCTCTTTCATGCACATAGCAAACACAGAAGCACAAGAGACAAATGCTCCAGCCTTGCATTCCAATCTTTTTTCCAACACTTGTGGGTAATTAAAAGCAATAAGCAGCAGGTTTTTAAACACAGATTAGGCCTGAAGGTAATTAGGCCCATTGCAGTAATGACTCCCACTGAGTCATGTAGGGAGGATTGTGTGTCAGTCACCCCCTCCCATCATTTCTCCCAAAGTCAACAGCAACTTGTCCTTCTAGTAAACAGCCCTCCAAACACCATCTGTCCTAACCCTTCGCTTTGATTACCTCAGACCCAAAATGCACCATTTCTCACTTGGCTTGGCAAAGTAAAGATTGGCAAAATGAGAGCGAGAATTAGATTAGCCTTTGTTGTCTCCCTTAACAGACGTTTGTCTTTGGCACTGGAGAGAGCACAGTGAGCGTAGCTGCACACATTTACAATCAAACTACACAAGATCCATAAAGACCAAAACACGCGTATGACTACGCCTTACACACAGAGATTTCACCATTGCCCTGCATCGAAGTGTTGCACAGAATCAAATGCAAGTAGCAAATTTTGGGGATGCAAAATAAATCCAGTGTAAAGTAGCACATATCATTCAAATTGTTTTAAGGCTTTGGAAGTTGTAAGTAAATATGCCTGTGGCTGCTTTGAGTGACAGGTGAGTGCAGTTCTTACATTTGTTACAGTGCGTTTAAGTGCACTGTAACCTCGCCCACTGAGAGGTGGAGAGGTTATGTTTTCAGTCATGGCTGGCTGGCTGTTTAGCAAGGTAACTTGGAGAATTATGAGCAGATTTCAATGAAAATTTCTGGAGTTGGTGGTGGTACATGGGACAATTGGTTAAATTTTGGTGATCCGGATCAAGATCTAGAAAATTTGGGGTGGGCAAGGTATGCACTCTGTGTGCCCTTCAAGTTTTAAGCTTAGTGTCGCTTATGAAAATTGGCATTACACTGAATATCACTCTGACACACCATAATTATTGCAGATAATGCTATCATTCGCAATAACACATTCAAAAATGGTGAAGTGTAAAAAAAAAAAAAAAAGTGTATATATTTGCCCTGAATAAGAGCCATAAAACACACACTACGTGCAGTTCTTCAAAGCCTCTAATGGTTTCATCTCCTCATGTTGACAAGTTAAACAAAGTTAATTATATCTGCGAAGCAGGACTCCTTCCAGTTTATTTTTTTTTCCTTCTTGGTGTCAAATTAGAAAACATGCCTGCACTCATCAACCACACTATATGTTGTTTGACTGCTTAATGAGAGTTGGGCGGAAGATGGAAAATGTCCCATCTGTTGTGTGTTTAATGGTTGGATTTCTTGAGCTCTCATCATACAGGAGGATTGCCAGGATGGAGTAGACAGCACCCATCTGCTGGCCACTGCAGGGGGAAAAAAAACAGTTTTTCAGCTCGCATCATCATCATCATGTCTCTTCACTTTGAGTGCAGGAAAAACACTCAGGCAGAGGTCCATCAAAATTAATGCACATAAGATTACAGCACACTGTCAAATACCGGAATGTAATGCTACAACTCGTTTATGGGCTAATTAATTAATTTTTTTAGGTTAACAGGAAATAAAGAATGAGTAGGTGGAACAAGCAAATATAAAATGATTTCAGCAATAAAAGATCAATATTTAATCACTTTCTCTTTTCAACGATCAGTTCACTGTTACAGTGCTATTTTTTTCTTTTTAATGATTCTATAGCTGCACTTCATATATTGTTTTTGTCATGGAAATGGTTAAAAATGTTCCAAAGGGTCAGGTGATCTGGTCACTTGCCATCTTTCGTGCAAATTCGGTATGAATCTGACTGACAGACACACCAAAACAATACCCTGCCCACCCCCCCAACCCCCCCTCGGGGGAGGGGTAAGACTATTTGTTTAGATACTCATTTGCAACAGTATCAAAACCAGCAGTGCCATCTTTGCCTCTTCCAGGTAACGCACAACTTCAAACAGCACCACTGCAAACAGGAAGGTTTACAGCCCCCCCCCCCCCGAGCAACACCTTACGAGGACCTTCGAGTGGCGAGTAAAGCTCCCATTTCACCAGTACTGCCGTTTTAAACAGCTATCATGCAACACACCTGTTCCTGTTACTAATACTTACAAGGACTTCTTATTTTTTTTAGCAATTGTCCAACTGCCACGTTCTGTTAAATTGTCATTACAGCAGTGCTTTGCAGCTATGGCTAATTAAAAAAGGACTTTAATGTGGGAGCTAGGCAACTGTCATCAGTCCTGCACATCTGAAACATTAATAGACAGTGTTAATGTAACAGGATAATGGTTATTTGTGTAGAAAAAGTACTGTACTGATTAAAGCTGCCTCTTAATTTTTGCCCCCCCACACACACACCCACACACACCCCATACATACATACTACAACATAGTGAAATGAATTCAGCACAGAACTACAACACTAGAGGTTCATGGTAGAAATAACTGATGCTAAAAACTTCCACTTCTTCACCAACCCCCCACCCCCCACCCCCACAGTGAACCTTCAAACATTTATTCTTAAGCAAAATAAAACCCAAGCAGCCATTAACGATCACACTCGATAGCTAGGAGCTGAATCGACAAATCTTTGGCATGCTGGAATAATAAATAACTAAATGCTCAATTACAGAATTTGTTGAATGATTTGCCATCAACTGGCTGGTCATTGAACTGACTACTCATTATAGCACCACTTGAATGAACACCATCCTTTTGGAATTTAAGTCAAACAGAACAAGAGGAAAAAGGCAGAAGGTGGATTCAGACTGGAAATGTATTCATATCACCTACAGCACTTGGTTCTCTTCGTGTCTGAGAGGTCTAAAATTCAGGCTGAGGCTACTGAAGTTTGGCAGGCTTCACTGTTTCACACATGCTAAAACACACAGAGCGGGTGGGTTTTACAACACGGAGGGTGTCTGTGCTCTCATCCACAAAGTAGGGCTGAGGCTATTCACATTAGCATTTCATACACAGATAAGCTTGCTTTCTTGCTGCCAGGTAGATTCCCTCATGAGAGGATGAAGTGCAAGAGATTTGGGGGTTTCGCAGATGCTTGCCGCACTGCTTTTCAAGTGCCCACAGAGACTAGCAGGGAGGGTGTTAGGAGCATCAGCAGACAAATATGCCACCTCATCATCCAAATAAAGAATAAGCTAGTGATGCAGACGGCAGAGGTAGGGAGAGGCAAGAATAGTCGTGGAAAAGTATGAGGAGGTGTACAGTAAGCTGTGTGAGCAGAGGGGGGCAGCAGAGTGTGTGTTTTTTCTTTTTTTATACATTTTCAATACTGTTAAACTAGAATTACTGCAATACAATTAAAATAGTCTAGCACTGATTAATTAGAATTAATATTTTCTCTCACTCACAATTGATCTTTTCTGAATCAACAGTGGGCTTTCCTAGATTCTGAATCATTTGTTTTTGTTTTTTTTCTCTATTGGACCTCCAAAATTACTCTTTCACTGATTGGATATTGGAAATGTATTTTATTCCTATCCCACCTCCTTCTATAGAGCCCCATTTCTGAGTTTGTTCATTTCTGACTCTGTGACTCTGAGGTGGACCACAAGACCCTCTGTGATGTTCTGCAGTGTCCTCAGGATGATGTCTGCTGTCAGGAAAGACTCAGGTAGGGAGATTCTCCTGTTGGCACTGTCAACCGGCGTCTCTCCAGCCATTGGACTGAGGCAGTGTGCAGAGGATCCGCCAACAATATAATCAAATGACAGCCAAGCTATAGCAACGTTCTGCACACATGGATTTTCTTTTATAAGGCACAGCACTGGGACCAATCTGCTCCTTCTCAAAATGTCCTTCAATCTTCTTTAGGTTGGCCATCAGCCGGATGACTGTACAGCTCTTCTGCACCGTTGCTCCCAAACTACCGAGGGTGGACAGGCAGTCTAGGTCGGCTTTATGACTGTGTGTAATATTTCTCTGCAAAGCTTTCCCAGGCTGTCTGAGTCTGGACAGCTTAGGCAAGAGAATCTCAAAGCCATCACCACTCTGAGGTGGATGATAGGAGCAGCAGTGGGGCAGCACTGTACAAAGGTGTGGATGTGAGCCATGACACTGTGCCTCAGCTTTCGCTTTTCTTCAGCCACCATGGCAAATTCAGTGTCCTCTGCATGGCTCTGAGCATCAGTGATGGGCAGACCCAAAGCCTTTTCAGTTTTTGCAAGGTAGACCCACAGCTTTCTCCATGTTATGAATTTATTCCTGTCATTCAAGTTATACTGTTGACCATCTCCTTGCTGGAAATCTCTAATGCATCATTGGTCTTCTTTAATTTGTTACCTACTGTATATACGGTTACAGAAATCTGAAAGCAATCTTCACAAACACGTTGTCATTTTAATGTGCCTTTGCAAAGGGGTCAAAGAACAGTCTGCATGGTATCTGACAAAGAATAACAAGTGTAGAATCATTTATAGGAACAAGTGATCTACCCACCATGGTCACAGGATGTAATCAGAACATTCTGTGCAAAAGATAACTTGTACCGATGAGTACATCTTGTAATAGAGGATTATATGAAGACAATAACACAATACTGTGGAGTCTTCTGTCTAGCCATAAGAACAAGAATAAAAAATTAAAGAGAAATTTCCACCGCAGACACCAGAGGTGAACGATACTTCATGAAATCCTCGGCGCCTGCCATGCAACTTCTCTACCTGAACCCTAAACCCAGAAATGTACAGTAGGTCCCAAAGAGTTGATCTTGAGAACTTTGGACCTTGAGTTGAGCATTAACAGATATCGTGACTGGTCACGGCAAATGGCCAACCCTCCCTGGTTCTGCCAGAGGTTTCTTCCTGTTAAAAGGAAGATTTCCTTCCCGCTGTTGCCAAGTGCTTGCTAGAGGGCCATCTACTGTTGGGGTTTTCTCATCTTTTACCTTACAATATAAAGTTCCTTGAGGTGACCGTTGTTGAGATTTGGTGCTATATAAATAACACAATTCAAGTGAACTGACTTGAATAAGAAGGTCCTGGGTTAAAATCTACTGGCTGGGGCCTTTTCTATGTGGAGTTTGCATGTGGCCCCTGTGCCTGCGTGGGTCCTTTCTCTGGCTTCCTCTCACTGTCCAAAGACTTGCATGCGTGAATGGTCTATCTTTGTGTTAACCTTGCAACAGACCAGCAACATTTTTTAATCAGATTAGATTCAATTTATTGTCACTGCATATGTCACAAGTCAGTGCAACAAAATGCACATCGTATCCCACATTCAGCTTTATGACAGCTGGGATAGGCTCCAGCCCCCCCATGACCCTGAATTGCAAAAGTGGAAGAAAATGGATGGATGGTGTTCGGTATAGTCTGTGCTGTGGGATTTGAGTAATACCGCCCACCAGATTATCACTGCTACAATCAACTTTACCAGGCCCCATGCTGATGTCTTACTCAAAAATATTGCAAATTAGATTTCTCATGATTTATAACCCATTCAACAAAACTGTGAAACTATCTAATGTTGCCTCATGTTCATAAAGCAAATGTTAATTTCTGAAAAACCACCCTATTTTCCAAACTCTGGATCTAGATTTTAATGCATTCATGCAACAGAACAGCAGGTTGATCTTGTTCAGTCGCTCTTTATAGAGAAATTAGTGGCAGTTGATGTATCGCAAAAAATACTACCATATAAATGTCATTTAAGTATGCATATGAACCTTAAAAAAAACACTGACATCAACTGGATGCCAAGCTTGAAATTTGTTCTTGGCACATCAGACTTATTCACGCACACTGAGATTAATTTCAGTGCACGGAGAGACATTTGACACTCTGGCACATGGTTTGACAGTTTGACAACAGTTTACAAGCTCACAAGTACAGTCTTTGTGCTGTGGAAGCAGGCAGATGTTGCAAAACGGATGGTTCAATCGCGAGTCAGAAAACTACAGTCTGATTACACACCATGCAACTTGGCTGGAGAACTAATAGCAATAATGGTGAGTCAGTGCAGTCAGTGTTGTGACAGACTTTCCATTGTAAAGTATGTATACTTGATATTTCAGAAATAACAAATACTGCTTAATTTATCCTGACATCCTGATCCTTTTTTTTTTTTTTGAATCTACATAATGTAAAGCCCCTCTAAAAGATGATTGAGTAGAATTCCAGTTCCACTAGATGGTGGATAATTGTTTTCTAAAAATGTAACCATTTCCAGAATTATTCAAGTGGTGTTTAAGTTCCATATGTTGTCTTAACTCTAGTGGACAGCCTCCCGTGGCTCCCCTCTCGTTTGCCTCAGGTCTGTGAATCAGTATGGATGCCCTGTCCATCTCCCACCTCGCCCTCTCACTCTCATAAAGCGTTGACATGGTCCAATTAACATCTCTTTCACATGCCAGAGGTGCACGTGAAGGGTGAACAAGTCTGACAGGCTCAGAGCACACTAATGTTTTATCAGCACCACACACCAGGGTTTCTCTGCTCTGTGACACAGAACAACTTACAGACTTGACTCTGTCAGCTCACTACATGACTTCTGAATTAGTCCGTATTCCACCCATCTAACCGTCCCTCCATTTTCTACCTTTTATTAAAGGTCCAGGTCGAGGGGGGAAAGCAAAATAGAACTGAGAATGCCGCCTCCCCTGCCATCTCCTCTAGCTCTTCCTTAGAGATTCAAATGTCTTCCCAAGCCAGTTAAGACATACAACCTGTCCAGTGTTTCTTGGGTCTGCCCTTTGGTCTCCTGCCAGTTGGGCATCCCTAGCACACCTCGCCTTGGAGCCCACCCTCCTGAATCATCTCAACTGTCTCTTCTTGGTGAGGAGGAACAGAAATCGTACTCTCAGCCCTTCCTCGATGACTCACTACTTCATCCTAGGTTAGAGGATGAGTCCAAACACCGCTCAAAAACATCATGCTATCTGGGAATAGGTATAAATAGCACACCACTTCAGCAACATTTTACATGTAATGCCAACATATTTCAAACTTTGCACCAATAGAATGCACCAGTTGTGCTGTATTAACTAAAATGGCAATATAGAAGATAGCTGATGCTTTTTTTTTGTTATTGTTTTGCCTTCTGTTCCATGAAGATGTCTTTCACCCATTTTTCTTTTATTCCACTATCTCTGAACATTCAGCACGAGTAAAACTGATGTGACATAACAGCCAAACATTGGCCACTGCGACCAGTAAATGTCATCTTATTTGAAGAAAGGCTGAAGGCAGTCAACACACTGATACTGATCTTTGCACGACACATTGATGGATTCCTAATTTTATGTCTGTAAATAACACACAAAGGTTGGGACAATGATTAAGGTCAGGGTTAGGCTTTTATTGTCTAAAATAACACATGAAAAAGGAAAAACAAGTTCACAATGGCAATACAAGAAAAATTACTTCATGATATCAGTCTGTCAATAAGGGTTTATATCTATGATCTTGTTTTGGTCACTCTTCCTCATAGCTTGCGACCATAAGGTCACGGTGGGCATGTAGATAAATCATGAGCTTTGCCTTTTGGCTCTGTTATATTCAGCACAACAAACCAGTACAGTATCTACATTACTGAGGACCACACAGAGCCACCTGTCAATCCGTCTCCCCATTCTTCCCCTGCACGCTTGTGAAAAGGACC